>JAOTJB010007380.1:0-11575 GCA_027123815.1 Erythroxylum minutifolium | reverse complement strand
GCTCTTCTCTTCCTCTTTCTTTTTCTCTTCTTGAACAACCTCAAAATCACTCTTAAAAGCTAAGAAAAGATGAAACCTAACTTGCTTCTTCTTTTTTTTCTCTCTAATGGTCGACTCTCTCACCTCTTCTCTCTCATTTTTGTTTTTCACTTCACTCTCTCTTCAATTCACGTTTTTGTCCACCTTAAGAGCAAGACTACACTTTCTTCTTCCCATTTTACCCTTAATGAGTGCTAAAAGTCATCTTTACCCTTCCTTTTATGCTTCATGATCTCTAAACTTAAGTGACATGCCAAAATTGCCCTTGTACATTCTTACTAATTTTATCTAATTAACTAATGTAATAAAATCCTAATAACACTAAAATAAATAATTAACTCCAAAAATAATTCTATCATGACCTCATAATCCATTTAAATCATGCTTAACAACTCCATTCATTCTAAGGCAAAAATTCAAATTCCATAAAATATCACGCTTAACTCAACAAAAATATTTTGGGGGCCAAGATTTTTTTCTTACTGAAGGTGCCCAATGACCATGCCAACATATTGTTTTATGCACAAAGATATGCCAACAAGCTATTTTCTCATTGAAGGTGTCGAGGGACCATACCAACTGACTATTTTCTCATAGAAGATGCCTTGTGCCCTTGCCAACGGGCTCTTTTCTCACTAAAGATGCCCAGTCACTGTGTCAATAAGCTATTTTTTCATTGAAAGTTCCCAATGACTGTGTTAATGGGTTGTGTTGTTCATTGAAGGTGACCAGTGACCATGCCAACTGGTTATTTTCTTACTGAAAGCACCCAGTAACCGTCCCAACAAGTGTTTTACCCACCAAAGATATGCCAACAAGTTGTTTTCTCACCAAAGGTGTCCAAAGATCGTGCCAACAAACTGTTTATAACTGAAGGTGCCTAGTGACTATGCAAATGAGCTATTTTCTCATCGAAAGTGCCTAGTGGCCTTGCCAATAAGCTGTTTCCCTGTAAAATATGCACAGCGACTATGTTAATGGGTTGTTTTGCTCATCGAAGGTGCCCAGAGACCTTGCCAATAGGCTATTTTGCTCACCAAAAGTGTACCAACGAGTTGTTTTCTCACCTAAGGTGCCCAATAACAATGTCAAGGGGCTCTTTTGCCTATTGAAGGAGCCCAACAACAATGCCAACAGGTTATTTTGCTTATAAAAGATGTCCCAATTGGTTGTTTTCTCACTACAGGTGCCCAGCAACTGTGCCAATGGGTTGTTTTGCTCAAAAAAGATGTGCCAACTAGTTGTTTTCTCACTGAAGGTGCCTAGCGACCGTGCCAACAGGTTGTTTTGTGCACCAAAGATGTTCCAACAATCTGTTTTCTCACTAAAGGTGCCAAGAGAACATGCCAACAGGCTATTTTCTCACAAAAGCTACCTTACAACCTTTCCAACAAACTGTTTTCTAACAAAATGTGCCCAACTACTGTGGCAATAAGTTATTTCACTCACCGAAGTTGCTCAGACACCTTGCCAATAAGTTGTTTTCCTACCAAAGGTCTGCCAACGGGTTGATTTCTCACCAAATGTGCCCTGTGACCGTGTCAAGGGGATCTTTTGCCCATCGAAGATACCCAAACACATTGCCAACAGGCTCTTTTCTTACCGAAGGTGCACAACAGTCGTATCAACAGTTTGTTCTCACCGAAGGTGCCCTATAAATTTGCGTTCTTTCGTTCACTGATGGTGCCCAACGACCATGCCAATGGATTGTTTCACCCGCCATAAGTGTCCCAACTAATTCTTTAAGTCACTCCCAACGGGTTGTTTTGCCCAACATAAAAAGTACCCAACGATCGTGCCGATGGGATGTTTTTCTCACCAAAAGTGCCCAGCAACTATAACAACAGGTTACTTTACCCACCAAAGGTATGCCAATGGACTGTTTTCTCACTGAAGGTCTTCAGCTATTAGGTCAATGGCCTTTTTTGCCCACAACAACAATATCAACAGGCTCTTTTCACACTGAAGGTGCCCAGCATCGTGCGAATAGGTTGTTTTGACATTAAAGGTGCCTAGCGACCATGCCAACAGGTTGTTTTTCTCACTAAAGGTGCTCAACAACCACCCCAATGGCCTGTCTTTTCCACCAAAGGCTTTCTAATGAACAATTTTCTCATCAAAGTTGCCAAGTGACCATGCTAATGGGCTCTTTTTCCAACCAAATTTGCCCAACTACAATGCCAACGGGCTCTTTTCTCACTAAAGGTGCCTAGTGACTATATGAATAAGCTATTTTTCATCGAAAGTGCCCAATGACTGTGTTAATGGATTGTTTTGATCATTGAAGGTGGCCAGTGATCATACCAATGGGTTAATTTCTCACCGAAGGTGCAGAGCAATAGTGTCAACAGCTGTTTTACCCACCAAAGATATGCCAACAAGTTGTTTTCTCACCAAATATGCCCAGAGACGATGCCAACAAGCTGTTTTCTAGCTGAAGGTGCCTAAAGACCTTGCCAACAAGCTATTTTCTCATCAACGATGCCCAGTGGCCTTGCCAATAAGTTGTTGTCCCATAAAATTTGCCTAGTGACTATGTCAATAGATTGTTTTGCTTATCAAAGGTGCTCAGAGGCCTTGCCAATAGGCTGTTTTGCTCACCAAAGGTATGCCATCAAGTTGTTTTCTCACCGAAGGTGCCCAGCGACAATGTTAAGGGGCTCTTTTTCCCATTGATGATGCCCAACGACAATGCCAACAAGTTGTTTTGCTTACAAAAGATGGTCAACGGGTGGTTTTCTTAGTAAAGGTACCCCGCGACCGTGTCAACTGGTTGTTTTACTCAAAAAAGATGTGCCAACCAGTAGTTTTCTTATAGAAGGTGCCTAGCAACTGTGCCAACAGGTTGTTTTATGCACCAAAGATGTGCCAGCAGGTTGCTTTGTGCACCAAAGATGTGCCAATAGGCTGTTTCCTCACTGAAGGTGTTGAGAGACAATGCCAACTGGCTATTTTCTCATAAAAGGTGCCTTGCGCCCTTGCCAACGGGCTCTTTTCTCACTGAAGGTGCCCAGTGACTATGTCAATAAGTTAGTTTTTCATCGAAAGTGAACAATTAATGTGTTAATGGGTTTTTTTGCTCATTGAAGGTGACCAGTGACCATGCCATCTGGTTATTTTCTCACCGAAGGTGCCCAGCAACCATCCTAACAAGTGTTTTGCCCACCAAAGATGTGCCAACAAGTTGTTTTCTCACCAATGGTGCCTAAAGACCATGCCAACAAGTTGTTTCCTAACTGAAGGTGCCTAGTGACCATGGCAACGAGCTATTTTCTCATCGAAAGTGCCTAGTGACCTTGCCAATAAGCTATTTTCCTGCAAAATATGCATTGCAACTATGTCAATTGGTTGTTTTGCTCGAAAAAGATTTGCCAACTAGTTGTTTTCTAACTGAAGGTGCCTAGTGACCGTGCCAATGGGCTATTTTCTCATCGAAAGTGCCCAGTGGCCTTGCCAACAAGCTGTTTTCCCACAAAATATTCGTAGCAACCATATCAATGGGTTGTTTCGGAGACCTTGCCAATAGGCTATTTTGCTCACAAAGGTGTGCCAACGAGTTGTTTTCTCACCGAAGGTGCCCAAAGATAACGTCAAGGGACTCTTTTATGGATTGAAGATGCCCAATGACAATGCCAACAGGTTGTTTTGCTCACAAAATATGTGCCAACTGGTTGTTTTCTTACTAAAGGTGCCTAGAGACCTTGCCAATGGGTTGTTTTACTCAAAATAGATGTGCCAACTAGTTGTTTTCTTACTGAAGATGCCCAGCAACCGTTCCAACAGGTTGTTTTGTCCACCAAAGATGTGCCAACAAGTTATTTTCTCACTGAAGGTACCGAGAGACCATGCCTAGTGGCTATTTTCTCACAGAAAGTGCTGAGATACCATGCCAAATGGCTATTTTCTCACAAAAGGTGCCTTGTGCCCTTGCCAACGGGCTCTTTTTTCACTGAAGGTGCCTAGTGACTGTGTCAATAAGTTATTTTTCATCAAAAGTGACCAATGACTGTGATAATGGGTTGTTTTGCTCATTGAAGGTGACCAGTGACCATGCCAATTGGTTATTTTCTCACCAAGTTACCCAGCAACCGTCCCAACAAGTGTTTTGCCTACCAAAGATACGCCAACAAGTTGTTTTCTCACCAAAGGTGCCTAGAGGTCATGCCAACAAGCTATTTTCTAGCTGAAGGTTCCTAGTGACTATGCCAATGAGCTATTTTCTAATTGAAAGTACCTAATGGCCTTGCTAATAAGCTGTTTTCCCACAAAATATATGCAACGACTATGTCAATGGGTTGTTTTGCTCATTGACGGTTCCCATAAACCTTGCCAATAGGCTGTTTTACTCACCAAAGGTGTACCAACGAGTAGTTTTCTCACAAAAGGTGCCCACTGACAATGTCAGGGGGCTCTTTTCCCCATTGAAGATGCCCAACGACAATGCCAATAGGTTATTTTGCCCACAAAAGATTTGCCGACTGGTTGTTTTCTCACTAAAGGTGCCCAGCGACTATGCCAATGGGTTGTTTTTTTTCAAAAAAGATGTATCAACTAGTTTTTTGCTTAGTAAAGGTGCCTAGCAACCTTGCCAACAAGTTGTTTTATACACCAAAGATGTGCCAACAAGCTGCTTTCTCACTGAAGTTGTCAAGAGAACATGCCAACGAGCTATTTTCTCACAGAAGCTGCCTTGCAGCCTTACGAACAAACTGTTTTCTCATAAAATGTGCCTAACTACTATGTCAATAGGTTGTTTAACTCACTGAAGGTGCTCAAGACCTTGCCAATAGGTTTTTTTCCTACCAAAGGTGTGCTAATGGGTTGATTTCTCAGCAAAAGTGCCTAACGACCATGTCAAGGGGCTTTTTTGTGCAACGAAGATACCTAAACACATTGCTAACAGGCTCTTTTCTCACCGAAGGTGCACAATGACCATGCCAATAGGTTGTTTTCTTGTTGAAGGTGCCCAATAACTTTGCTTTATTTTGTTAACTAATGGTGCCCAATGACCATGCCAATGGGTTATTTCACCCGCCTCAAGTGTGCCAACTAGTTCTTCTGCTCACTGAAGGCGCCCAGTGACTATGCTAACAGGTTGTTTTGCCTACCACATAAGGTTCCCAACGACCATGCCAATGGGATGTTTTCTCACCAAAAGTGCCTAGTGACTATATCAACAACTTGTTTTACCCATCAGAGTTATTCCAATGGACTGTTTTCTCATTGAAGGGCCCTAGCATTGTGTCAATGGGTTCTTTTTCCCACACTGACAATGTTAGTAGGCTCTTTTCACACCGAAGGTGCCCAACAATCTTGCGAATGGATTGTTTTCTCGCTAAAGGTGTCTAGCGACTATGCCAATGGGTTGCTTTGCTCACTAATGGTGCACAACAACCTGTTTTTCCCATTAAAGGCGTGCTAACGAACTATTTTCTCATCGAAGTTGCCAAGCAATCATGCCAATGGGCAATTTTGTCCACTGAATTTACCCAATGACAATGCCAACGGGCTCTTTTTGATAGATCGCTTATCACTAGATAATGTACAATACGTAGTGGAATGGACCATAAGGTTTCAGGTCTTGTGCCTTGGATAACCAAAATTTCACAACAAAAAGTGTACGGAATTACCTCTTGAAGTGTGCTGATTGGGATTCTTTTCAGATGTCTTGATACTATAGCTCATGAACGTCCTTTACTGGTATCCATTTAAAGATGAATGATTTGGGCAGCACCTAATGTGTGCTAGAATGCTGCACAGTTTTTCTCTCTGGAAAAGGAACGAGTGGCTAGGTGGCTAGGGTTTTTCGTATGTCTTTTAATGAGACATAAGCCCTCTATTTATAAAGAAGCTAAGAATATCATAATCCTAAATCCATTAGGATTATGGAAGCCTAATAACTTTTGGCTCATATTATATCTCCTATAATAAAAACCTGACAACTTAATTCAATCTAACCCAATAAATATATCCGCATATATTTATTTAATGTCTAATAAATTAGGCTTAAGAGAATAAGCCCAAATCACCTCACTCTTTGTGTACGACCCTGTAGGCTCATTTGATGTTGGAAATGGGCTTGATCACGCTTCAAGGCCCATAAGTCATTAGCGGCCTCTAGCAGGACATTATGACTACCCAAATCAAATGAGGATCGATAATCTGATTTAACCGGTAACCATGGTTATAAGCTTAGTCCTTTTGTAACATGATATCAAGATTAATCACAAGGCATGATACATGTCAACCTTTGATTAATCATAGTTTCTTGATCCCCAAGTTGATTGATTATAACAAATGACATTGATGACTCCTCATCAATTCATTTGAGCATAGCCATGCATTTCTTCAGTCATACTTGTCAAGAGGCCCAAATGATATCTCTCTCATTTAAGAGAGGTACAAATCCCATCTACGTCATTCACATCCCTCCGCATGATTCATTTAATGTCCAACATAAGACTACTTGTTATCCTATAAAAGGTAACTTAGTCCAATGTCAAAACACTGAATTCCTCATGTAGGGAACCATGATGACTTCAGGTTAAAGGACTAAAGTCAAACTATATTGAGAATCACTAATGACATGAAACCATGTAGTGTTCTCTAACATATATCTATGCTTCTGATTTGATAACTCATATCTATGATCAGTAAAACGTGATCATCAATCAGAACACATATTAGCCTTAATTCATTATCGTTCCACCAATAACGATCGACCAGGGACAATTTAGAATAGTATTATAATGCTTATGGTTTTACTATCAAGTCATATACATGATGACATAAGCCTAAAATTATTCATGGAATGTAAATCACGTTACATAAATAATATATATGCATATTTAAAAGAATACCTCATAATATATTATTAATAAGTCAAAATGTCAATACAAAAGTTACATATGACTATTGGCCTAGGGAACACTACTAACAACTCTGAATACGCTCTCTCCAGAGTTTAGTAATCTGGTAATGACATATTATTCACAGGATGAAGAATGGGACTTCAATGCTTTGATTGTCCATTCTGTTGTTGAGGAGGAGGACTTAAGCTTACTACTCCTACAGCCCTTAAAAAAACTAAATGGAAGGCAAAGATGAAGCACACTAAAATCAAAGGTAGAAAAACTGAATCTTCTCCACATGATGATACTGGTCAATAAAGAAGTCAGCAGTATAAGGCCTAGAAATAGAGACGGTAATCACCAGATAACTTCTTGGCTTGTCAATTTATGAAGAGATTGTTGCATTAAGTGCTTAGTGGCTATATAGTGGAGTATCTAATCAAGGTACTTCCACAATGCAGGAGTTGATATCCAGGATAAAGCTCAATAAAGAGAAGGAGAAACTGATGGTTGATAGCAATGAAAAGGTGGAAGTAATATCTATAGGGAATGTATGTACTAAACTATGTTGCAAGGTTCATTTAAGTTTTTACAAGACACATTTTATATATGATCTTTAGATCAATTTTGGACAAAGAAGGTTGACATTTCGTATTGAATTCTTCTGTTATACAGTTGTGTTTAATGCAAAACATAATGGTACAACTTTCTTATCATATGGTTTGTATAGAATGTGTCTTACCCCGAATTAGATATAAGCTTCTTCTTATCTTGCTGAACAAGTTATCAAATGAAGGACCCTGATGAATGAAAAGTCATACATGGTGTGACATAAAAGTTTAAGCCACATTTCTAAAACTAGAGTAAAGAGATTGATTAAGGCAAGCATTCTCTCAATTCTAGATTATGATAATCTGGGAACATATGTTGACTATTACAGGGATAAGTTGACTTGTTGAGTTTGATACAGACGGATGTTAGAAGACCTTATACGGTTGCATTGTGCAATTCAAAAGTATTTTGACATTTGTGATGATTATTCCCATTACAGTTATGAGTTCTTGCTTAAAGATTGAAGATTGAGAACCAATTGAAAAAATCCATTCAGAATGTCAGATTTGATCTTGGAGGAGAATATCAAGGCAAACATGGCATTTCAAGACTTGAAAAAGTTCGTTTGCTAGATATATAGAATCAGTTAAAATAGTGACTTGATTCACTATATGGGTAGTTTTGAGCAAAATGGTGTGTTGTCGAAAGGCAAAATCACACCCTAAAGGACTTAAAAAGTCAATGCATAACAAGACTGATCTACCCAATTATCTAGAAGTGTAAGACCCAGTTTTACAAACATTTATGTATAGAGTTTCCCTACCAAGGTAGTATAATCCTTATAAAAAAATTACGTACTCATTCCATTTATTGCTATTTAGTAAGATATCTTAACCACTCTAGAGGCTACAGATTTTACTGTAGAGAATGAGGGAACAAAATAGTGGAATCACTAACAGCTAAGTTTCTGAAATACAATGTCTAAAATGATGGTAGGCCCCTTAACCCTTAGGATGATAACAGGATAGATACTACAGTTATTATGTATCCGCTACTTATACAGTTAGATCCGGTGGATCTAGGTCTTTGTACCATGCCTGTATAAGAACAAGAACCTATACCTTTACACAGAGAGGTTCCTAGGGATACAAGATCTAATGCAGTTATGAAAATTCACCAGAGTGAAATGACCTGTTATCACAATTGATTACATAGTTTAATAGGTAAACATGATTATGATATTAGACATATTAAGAATTCAGTTACTTTTACAAAAGTTGTTTCTGTACCCACTATGGAATTGTGGTGAGTTGCAATAACTTATGAGATGCAAGTCATAAAACATAGTAAGGTCTGGGAGCTAGTTGATTTTGTTGTAAAACTGTAAAACTGTCAGTTGTAAATGAAGTTTAAGACCTAAAGGATATCAAAATAAAGTTTAGCGGTTTATGGACTAGCTTAATTGCCTGATGTTTCACTTAGGGAGAAATATTGATTTCTCCCGTATCCTCGTAGGATACATTTTGAGTTATTATGACAATTGTAGCTCATGATGATGAAGAGCTACATCAGATGGTTGTCAAAACTGCTTTCCTGAATAAAGACCTTTATAAAGTGGTCTATATGGTATAACCTGAAATATTTCAGGATTAAGATGGAACTGACATGGTTTGCATGTTATGCAGATCAAAATATGAATTACATCAAAGCTCTTCAAAGTGATACCTTACAGTTGATGAGGTTGTGACCTCTTTTAGCTTCATGGAAAATAAGGTTAAAAAGATACTTGTACTATAAGGTCAGGGGGAGCAAAGTTATCTTCCTATTATTGCATGAGGATGATATGTTGCTCACGTCAAATTACTTAACCATGTTGTATAAGGTTAAATAACTTTTAGTCAAGAACTTTGACATAAAGAACCTCGGTTGGATTTACCGAGACATATCTTAACGCTCATGATACCTCTCACATAATACATACATTAAGTATATATTACAAAGGTTTAATATGGTTAATAGTAAACTTGTCGTAACATCTATCTCTCATAGTGAGAGATAATCTTTGTAACAGTGACCAAAGAATAAAGTAAAGAGAGAGGTTATGAGGAATGTTCCGTATTCTAGTACAGATGATAGCCTGATCTATACTCAGCTATGTACTAGATAGGACATTGCATTTACTGTTTGACTGTTTGGTTAACCCAAATGTAGACTATTGAAATCCAGTCAAGTGAGTGTTGAGATATTAATGGGAATCAAGGATTATGTGTTGACATATAGAAAAGTCAATAGACTAAACCTCGTAGGAAATTCATATTCAAATTTAGCTATGTCCGGATGATCGAAAGTTCAATTAAGGTTACAGTTTGAGTTAGCAGACGGTACAATATTGTGGAAGTGTGTCAAATAGACACGGGTAATTTCCTCAATCATGTATGCAGAGTGTATGCTATAGGGCTGCTTCACAGATGGTTTAGCTTAGAAATTTGATTTTTGAGTTGTCTGTGGTTGATTCAGTGGCTAAACTTATTTAGTTGTAATGTGATAATCAAGTTTCTATGTTGTTTAATAACAACATTGAATATCATAGGGTCTTAGTACTTTAAGGTCAGATATTTGACTATGAAGTAGTTGACATGAAAAGGTTACATTAAGGTTTGAAGCATTTAAAGACTGAGGAACTAAAAATTGATTCTTTAACTAAAGGACTATACTATATACTTGTGTTTGGAACACAAGTATACAGTATAGGTGTTTTAAAGTCTTTAGACACTGTTAGTTAAGGGATCATTACGTTTTCTCTACTTACATTTGTACGTTTTGATGTATTATGACGATATAATGGTTCATCAATAAAGATGATCATCGTTTATCCTCAGTAATGCATGTTATTATACATTGTCATAATATATATAGAAGCCTTAAGATTTGTGCTGATCTTAAGCATTTTAAAGGTCCTTGTGCATATATATATAGATTGACCTTGAGCCTATGTCATTAGACACATACAGTTTTGCACGGATATATCCTTAAAGTTTCACATGACATAGGGGGATATAAGCTTTTAATCTCATAAAGGTTCTCTAATATTTTTTAGCATTCAGTTGGAGAACATAAATGTTTTCTCTAATGTTGTTTAGCATATGGTGATAGGAAACAAGTTTTCTCTAATGTTGTTTAGCATTCGGTGAGAGAAAACAGGATTTCTCTGATGCAGTTTAGTAATGTAGTTTAGCATAAAGTTGGAAATATCGAGACTACAGACGAAGATAATATATATTAGATCATAATGTATCATCGTAGTTTGTCACACTCCATTTTTCCATTCATGTTAGTGAGGTATTAGATATTCATGATTGTATTAGATCTATGTCGCACATGACACATGTATTTGATACTTTTCAGTATCGAAAGCATTACAGGACAAAATGTAGGACTTTCAGTATCTTTGGATCAAATGTTTAATTTTTTAAACTTAGTCGACTAATACAGCAGCGTAGCTTAATCGAGTTTTTAAACTGTTTTTTAAAATTGAGTTCAAACCACAATTAATAATTATCTAAGGGAGAGATTGCAAGACATTTTTGCACCTAAGGTCAATTTTGTCAATTTCCCTTACAGTGAACAATTATTAATTGTAATTTGATTTTTAAATAAATTATTGGGTAATTACATAATTTGATCCAGATAAAGATAATAAAGTGGCCCAATAAATGATCTAAATCAATGGGTTGAAGTCCGGGTAGAAAATAGATCCCTTTTAGTGTGGATTTGGTCCATATCAACCTTGTGATGGAGAAACCCAATATGGAAGCTATATATAAAGATTAAGGTCTCCTACAGTTGCTCATATCAATCGTAAGCATAAGGAATCTTTGACCCATTAAGAGAGTTTACGTATTGACAAAACTGTAGAAGGACCTAGTCAGCGTCATGGTGATGGATTCCCATAAAGATGGTGGTAAATTCAGGATCGTTTCAGCTTTGGAAAGCTCGTTTGAAATTTCAAAACTAGAAAATAAGTTATTTATGCATTTTACAGTTTTTTTTACCTTTTCACGTTCGATCCGGGGTATGTAACTAAGATACTATTACGTATTACAATTGTGTTATTAGAAAAAGACAATTTGATG
>JAOTJB010007347.1:0-11576 GCA_027123815.1 Erythroxylum minutifolium | reverse complement strand
TGTGTTTTGTTTCTGTCTCCGTCTCCGTCTCCTTGTCCTCTGGTTTTGGAAGGAACAAAAATTTTATGTCTCTGTCTTCGGAGTCGGGACAGAAATTGGTGGGGACAGCAAGTAAACAGGTCGGGGACAGAATTTTTCTGTCCCTGTCTTCCGTCTCCATCCATGAGGACAGCAACCAAATGTAGGGTTAAAGTGACTGAACTCTCTCTCTCTCTCTCTCTCTCTTTATACCATTAAGCACTACTTGGTTCTTTGAACTTTCTTTTGTGTTTTTGTGGTAAAAATAATCCCTCTTACTTTGACGGTTAAAAAATTTATTTGATTAATATTAAAAATTTGGCCTTAAACTTATTATGTAAGACGTTTTTGGCTTCAAATAATACTTTATATTTTCAGTACAATTTTAATAGTTAAGTATCTTAAATAATTTTATTTGAAAAAAATTCAAACATAAGTATTACGTAATATAGGAAAAATATAAATATTAATTTCATTCTTTATGTTTAGCAAACATAAAAAAGGGAGATTTATAATCAAAAGGTTCAAAGCAAAAGGAATAAATATTGGTTCTAAGGAGTCCACTTACACGGAATATCTTTATCATGGGCCTAGTGAGCGAATACACCCATAGATTTTAATACTACACTTTAATCCAAAATCTTAAGGCATTAGGTTTATAGTTCCTTTCTACTTTTATGCTCCTTACTAATTTCATCTCTTTCTATTGTAAGATTCTCACTCACACTTGAAATCTAAAAAATTCTCCCCCTCAAGTGTAAACTTCCATATTAGGCTTGAGCTCCTTCTTAAACGAAAGCCTTTTTCTTATCTTTTTCTTAGAAGCTTGAGTATATGGTATCATCAAGAGCTCTTCTATTCCACTAGTATGGGCCCACCAAAAGTCTCCTTGCTCTTTCACATGGGGAGGCAACTATAGGATTTAACTACCGTCTCCATACTCATCTCTTGTCGAGACATCAGCTCTGATATCACTTATTGGTTCTAGAAAGTCCACTTACATAGGAGATCTTCATCATGGGTCTATTGAGGAAACATGCTCATGAGTTTGGATACCACATTTTAACCCAAAATTTTAAGATATTAAGTTTATGTGCCCTTTCCACTTATATGTTCCTCTCTAATTCAATATTTTTTCAATAACTAAGTCATTGGCTACATTTTCCAAACATAAATGAAAACTTTTGTGTTCATTATACTCATCTTAGTTTATAGATGTGCAACGAAAGCTTTGTACATCAATTCATAATAGTTCCTGAGTAAAAAATTTAAATATTTATAGCCTTATTCTAATTGTTACCAAATAATTAAAGTGCTTTTAAGCAAGGGATAAACATATTATTTTATTGAAAAATACTTTAATTATGTCTTCCAATTAAAGTATTTTTCCATAAAATGATATGTCTATATATACATTTTTTAATGTAAAAATTTTCAACTTTCAATTTAAAACAAAATTCTCATATACTTAAAATCTTTTAAGATAGCTAAAATTTAAAATATTATTTCTCTTTCTTAAGGAATGTATGAATGTTCAGTCAAATCACTCCAACTAGGTAATTTGATCCAGACAAGGGTAATAAAGTGACCCAATAAATGATTTATATCAATGGGTCGAAGTCCAGGTAGAAAATGGTTCCCTTTTAGTTTGGACCTAGTCCACATCGGACTTGTGACGGGGAAGCCCGATATGGAAGCTATATATTAGGTTAAGGTCTTCTACAGTTGCTCATATATCAATCGTAAGTATACGAATTTTCTGACCCGTTAAAAGAGCTTACATATTGAGAAAACTGTAGAAAGACCTAAACTACGTGTTAGGAATCATAATCCGTACAAGTCCTGGGAGGTTTGAGATCGTTTGGAGCTCGAAAATTGCATCGAAATCAAAGATGGAACTGAAATTAGGTATTCCACATTTCCTTTATTTTTACCCTTTCATGTACGATCCGAGATACGTAATAAGGTCTATGCTACATATTATACATACTATTTGCAAGGAAGAGTACTATTTATCTTTCTTTGGTAAAAGCACATTTAGTCATCAATGATGTAATAATAGAGATCAATACACTTTAACTACAAATAAAAAACATTAATTGTTGTAAGAATAATACTATCTCCAACATTAGTCCTCTGAAAATGTTGACGGAATAAGGCATATAGCGGGCAGCTGGTCATTATGTTTAAAGGTCGACTACGCGTGTTTGAAGGGGATTTTGGCTTGGACCGACGGTTTTGCTGCTTCTCATTGTCATATTATTGTTGATGGTTGATACAAAAGTTTTATACTCGCTTTTGATGGTTGACAATGATACAAAAGATTGTTTGAGGGCAGGCCGGGCCTTTTTTTGACTTCTCTACTTGTTGGATATAGCTCCCATAGGGAGAACTGACTTCCTTGTCATAAATGGGATATTGCTGATCTTGCTGGGAGAATTTGTAGACTTTATTTGCCTGCACATAGAGAATACACAAGAAGGGAGACCTTGGTGCAGACAATTGGATCTACTGCCATGATGCCTCGTGTCATTATCTACCATTTCAATTTTTTCAAGAAGTATCTCAATGGAAAGATACAATCTTCTGGACACTTAATGGTTTACAACTTGTTAAAGGATAACAGGATGATTCTTCTAGCCATGATTTTGAGGTTTATGTTAGATAAAGAGAGTCAAAAGAACACTACAGGAAGGTAGCCTTATAGAATCCTGTTGACTAAGATATTTGCCTACTATGATGTATCTTTTGATGGTTCGGAATAGTATGCACCTGCTAAGTTCCATTCTTCCATTCCTATCACTTTGGATATAAGTTAAAGGACAATGTCTGGGTTGAAAAGAAATAAGAAAGAATAGCAGCTATCTTAGGTCCTACCCCAGCACAAAAGCCTCCTGTCAATCTTCCATAAACTAACAATATGGATATCCAACAATTGAGGGAGATTAGACTATATCAGGATCAAATGCAAGATCAAATTAAGGACATGCAAAATCTTCTTCGTGTTCTTATTGATTCTCTTAAAGAATACTTTCGTTAAAACATATATAGTTTTCTGCTAAGGATTGTTTTGGCTTTAATATGAGTAGTTTTGTTCCTTCTAGTTTATACATATTTCTAAGTTTTTTTTGTCACTAATTTTTCTTTTGCATATTCTGTGATACTCTGAATGCTTTAACTTGGTCTATTGACTTTCTTGCCCTTCTTTTTGATAATGACAAAGGAGAAGAATATAGAGAGATATATTTGATATATTGTTAAATTAGATGCCGAAATTAGATGCCTGATGTATTTGATATTTGTGATATATTGTGAAATTAGATGCCTCATGTATTTGATATTTGTAAATTCATGCCTACACTTAAGTTCTCTGCATTTAATTTTCAAACGATAGCCTCCTACTATTGAGCACTAGTAAAAGGCTCCTTTTCATCAAGATAATAAGGATTTACATATAAAGATTACAGGTATCTTTCGAAATCTTTCACTATTATTTGAATTTTTGAAAATATATTATTATTGCTTGTAATCTAAAAAAGGAGGAGATTGTCAACTCAAGGTTTTTTAAATTAATGATTTTGATGATAACAATACATTATATTTAGTAATTATTTTAACAAACTTATTTGATTATTAAGATACAGTTCCACAAAGTCAGGAATGGATAAGCTCCCATCATTTTTTCACAAACGAAGGATCCTGTTATTTAATAGTTGGCTTTGAGATAAAGTCAAACATTTATTCAAACATCTAGATTTTTGAAGATACTGCTAAACATGATATCGAAGATATTTTTTAAAGGGATTCAAGGCAGATACAATTAGTTAATGATATAATTAAGCAATTGAAGAGAACGCCTATTCAAAAAGAGCTCCTACGTTCACAACTCACACAAGATTTCCTAAAATTCATCAATAGCATTAGTACTAGCGAAAGTCATATCCATATCAAATCTTCTACGTCTTAGAAAGGGAAAATACTCTATTGAGAGAGATTGTTATTCTTTGAACATCACATTGAGCAAATTCTAGTTTCATTTCTTGAAGAGCTTGTAAAGACTAGCTAAATACTATTAGTGTGGAAGGTTGAAGAATTTTCAAAATATATACTTACGAGCTTAGAGAGGGTCGTCAAATTACTACTTAGAGATTTTTTAGTGAAATACTCAAGTTAAATACTTGAGGACTAGACGTATGCTTTGTTATAAGCCAAACCAGTATAAATTGGTTGTGTCATTCTTTCTGTTCCCTAACTTTTAAATCTCCGCATTTTAGTTACTGATGTTTTCATTTTCACGAGGCTCCTTTCATTTTAAAGCTTGACAAGCTCCTTTCATTTTAGTAGGCTCCTTCTGTTTTTAAACTTTTATAGGTTCCTACCGTTTTAGAAGGCTCCTATCGTTTATTCGAATTGAAAGTTACTGACCAAAATTTTCAAATCACAGACAATTCACCCCCTCTTGTGTGTTTTTACTTTACCATGCGTATCAACTTGCAATAATTATATGACAAGAATCATCATAATGTCGGTCTAAGTTCAAAATTTGTTAGACTTGATGTACATATATGTGTTATATGGATCAATGTTTTAAAAATTGTTCCAAAAATTAAACTAGTAAGACAAGAGATTTAAATTTTAAAATATTCAACCGGTATTAGACTATTATAAAATCGACTAAAGGTTAAATAAAATTAAAATTTTGAAATATGATTGAAAAATATTGTTCTTAGTTGTCAAAGAATTTAAAGTTTAATTAAAAATACATGATTAAATAAAAATTAATTAAATTTTTATTTATAATAACCTATTAATTTATAAAAATTAACTGATTAATTAAAAAACTGATGAGTTATTAAAATAAATCAATTAAAACATTGACCCGTTCAAATTTATTGTGTTTGTATAATGTAGTAATGATCAATGTCAGTTACGATGTAATTTGGAGTAATGTGCCAGATTCCAGGCATTGATGAACTCCGGCGACTAAGATACCAATCTTGCAACGTATCTAAGTTTATGTTACTTTTTGTTGATCTGCTAAAGAATAACACAATGGCTTGTCGGCCAAAATTTATTTCCGCATGGGATCCTCGAAAATTTCTTCAAGAATAGTGGTATATTAGTTTTAAACTGAAATCAAACAGATAGATATCATAATAAATACGCATGTTTCATAATTCACTTGTTTATTATTAACATAAATTTTGCATACCATGCAAAGCCCTATTATTAGAGGTTTTATTTTTAGCAAAGCTTATTATCAGAAAGTTTTTTTTTTAAAAAAAGAGAAGAAACAAAAACATCGAAATTAAAAGCGAAGATGAAACAGGTTGTTTAAAGCGGTTGGAGACGAAGTACTAGACCATTTTCCGGAGCTGGTAATGGATTGAATATGACCTTTTCGTCTGGGAAAACCTTTTCCCACTTGAGTTTGGTGATCAAATTATGAATGAAAATAACGATCTCCAATCGAGCATATTCCCTTCCAGGGCAAATATGAGCTCCTCCACCAAAAGGCACAAACGTATATGGTGCAGGACCACTGCCTTCAAATCTTGACGGGTCGAATTTCTCTGGATCATTAAAGTACTTTGGATTTTTGTGAGTTGAGAAAGCTGACCAACATGTCTGCAAAAGTGCATTAGAAAATGATCAGACATTCTGATTAGAATTATTGTAGAAGTCCATTTTCATTGATTTCTTTAGGAACTTACCATCCAACCCTTGGGAATGGTATAACCTGCATAAGTGAAATCAGTTATGGCCTCTCTAAATGATGCTTGCCCGGGTGGTAGCAACCTCATTGCTTCACACGCAACACACCATGTATATTTCATCTTCTGAACATTTTCCCACGTTAACAAATCCTTGGCACCCATGTACTTGCAAATATCCATGTGTTCTATGAAACAAAAACAACGATCGAGCTTTGAATTTAGACACTATTCATTTGTATTCAAGTTCAGTGTGGCAGACCAATACTTGCTCAATATTTAACTTTGCTCTTTCTAATAACTTCGAATCAACTCTTGTTCTTCTTATTATAATTGATTTACTAGTTCTTGTGACTCAAGTGGGTCCAATGCCATAACAGCCGACTTAGTTCCCCCAAAATAAAATCTTAGACCAATAGTTTTCAATGTTTTGTTACCATTAAGACTTTCTTTTTATTAGTTGATATCTATAAGAGCATCATCTTATTTACATCAATTGCCCCGTTTTTATTCATAAAGAAATTAATATATAGAGCAGGTAATCATTACGTAGTTACTTGACGAGTCAAACATACCATTAATGACCTTCTTGTAGACATCGGGATGCTCTGCGAGAAACTTCAAGACAGAAGTCAAGGTAGTACTTATGGTATCATAACTGGCGATAAAGAATCCTAGGATTCGCTCAGCAACTTCTCTGTCGCTAAGTGACCTGATTTCTTCTTGTGGTGAAACAAGCATAAGAGTCAGAAAGTCCTTTTTCGTTGTATTTATCGCGTTCAATAGCTCGAATTTCCTCAACTTGACAATCGCTATCAGCTCTTCGACGACGGAGTTTCTCCTTTTCAAAGCTCTGTAATATGATGTTCCAGGAAAGTTAATGGGCACAGACGATACTCCTTTAGTCATAAGAGCAAAAGCATTGAATAATCTGGCGACCAGGTGGGGATCTGTAATTCTGAGGAGCAATCTTGAAGCCAATTTGAATGTGAATTCTTTTATAATTGGATAAGCCTTTAGTTCGTTGCGTGGCCACCAAACTTTTTCCATGTGCTCCCTTGCCATGGAATCCATAATTGGATACGTGGTGTCTTGAAGCTTCAGGCTTGAGAAACTCAGTCACTATTGCACGTATTGTAAGTGAATGTTTTACGTTATTCTCTGGAATCAGCAGAGCTTTGTAGATAAATAGTGGTCTGCTTGTAGAGATATACTTGTTCTCACTTGTGAACATGAATTTGTTTCCCGTAGCACCACATAACACAGCTATGTCCTGACCCAGAAGTGAGGTTCTGAACACTTCCGAAGAGTACTTGCTCATCCTGTCATTGATGAACTTTTCGGGATTTCCTTGTCGGGAAGCCTTTAGAAACGCCAAATTTTCACCAATGATCGGCCATGTATTAGACCCTGGTGGGAACTGTTTGTGGTTTGAAGATTTTTGTTTATGGAAGCTGAAAATAAAAAGAGCGCAGAATAGGATTAAGAGATAAACAGATGGAATTAATAGATCCATATAATTAATCACACACACGGAAGTGACAGCGCAAGAACTAATGGAGATTGAGGTTTTAGGTAGAAGTTGAACTAACATATTATATATTGTGTGGCCCGTAAGACCAACATTCTGGGAAATTTCCTGGATCCCATGCAGAAACAAATTTCGGCGGACAAGTTGATATGTCAATCATGTAAATTAAATTTATCTTTGATGTGTCGACAGGTTTTTAGCATCGTTTTTTGCCCCGGTGGATCAACGTACGTAATCAGGCACGTCACTCAAAATACTTGTAATTGACATTCATCACAATATTTGTTATCCAAATGGGTCTCGACTCTTGAGAGTTTAAGAGTTTATACTTCCTCTTAGACCATACTATTTGCAAGGAAGAGTACTATTTATCTTTCTCTGGTAAAAGCGCATTTAGTCATCAGTGATGTAATAATAGAGATCAATACACTTTAACTACAAATAAAAATATTAATTGTTGTGAGAATAATACTATCTCCAGCATTAGTCCTCTGAAAATGCTGATGGAGTAAGGCATATAGCGGGCAGCTGGTCATTATGCTTAAAGGTCGACTACGCGTGTTACATAGGAAGGGGGTTTTGGCTCTAGACCGACGGTTTCGCTGCTTCTCATTGTCATATAATTGTTAGTGTTTGATACAAAAGTTTTGTACTCGCTCTGAATTGTTTTTATAATTTATTATAATTAAGCATATCTCGCTTGTAATCATTGTAAAATCTCATGTAAAAAAAAAGAATATAAGAGCTTTTTATAAGCATATAAAAAAAATATTAATTAGTTCTTAATTAATATTATTCTAAATTGTAAATTTTTTAAATTCGAATTAGAATTGATAATAGACTAGTCTAAATTTAAGGAAATACAAATAATATCAAAATGAATTTTTGCTAATACGATATTATACTAGATGACAGACGAAACATAGTATTAATAATAGTGCGATGAGCAATTAGCAACTAACTAAATTATTAATTGAGTCTTGATGAAAATATTAAAAATTCAAAAAGAAAAATTGTAAAGTTTCAAATATGAAAAAGGTTATTAATTAATCAACTTTAATTAATTTTTTATAAATTTTATTAAAATATAATTAAATTGAGACATTATAAATAAAAGGCTAATATAATGTGACGACATTATAAATAGTATCTTATTTATATTTTATTGTCTAATTTAATTAATTATGAGGTGCAAAATATTTAAACAAAAAATATTTTTAAAATTTAAATTTGAAAGAGTTAAAAATATTTTTAAAATTTAAATTTGAAAGAGTTAATGTTTCGATCTTCAAAATTTTAAGGGGTCAACAAAATCTTTTTAAATTTCAAATAAAAGCTTTTAATTTTCTAATTATTTAATAATGTGCATATTAATCTTATTTAAAAAGCTATATTCATTTCTATCATGGTACCTCTTTAATAAATTAAATGAAGTTAAATAAAAATCCTCTCAATTAAAAACATTAGTATTAGAAGAAATGTTAGCTCAAGGCTTCTAAATTAAAGATTTTGATGATAACAATCAATAATAATTAGTTTAAATTTCTTAAGATAACAATATAAAAGTAGCTTTCTTTTAAATGAAAAAATCTAACACTTCCTATTTTATTTTACTGGAATCGACCTAACAAACTCATTCAAATAGTTAGAAATGGCTCCACAAAATATGGAATGGATAGTTCATATCATTTCCGAAGGAACCTGCTATCCACTTGATTTGACAGTTGGTTTTAAGACAGTAAAAAAAATCCAAACAACTAGATATTTGAAGATACTGTCAAAGATAATAAGGAAGATGTTTTAACATATCCAAAGCCGATTTAGTCAATTAGTCCATGATAAAATTAAAGCATTGGCCAATTGAAGAGAACTCCTATTTAAGGAAGAACTATTGCATTCAATAAGCACCATATTTTAAAATTTATCAATAGTAGTTATACCCACTCTCGAAAGTCATATCATTATATACCCTCTATGCTTTAGAAAGTGAAAATACTCTATTGATAGAGATTATTCATTGTAGCTCATATTGAGCAAATCCTACTAACAAATTAAGCTTGTAGTGGCTGGTCAAAAGGTTGAAGAACCTTGTAAAAGATGTACTTGTGAACTTAGAAAGGCTCGTCAAATCACTATTTGGAGATTTTAGTGAAATACTCAAGTTTGATTCCTGAGAATTGGACGTTAGCTTGGTTATAAGCGGAACCAGTATAAATTGGTTGTGTCATTCTCTCTCTTTCCTTAGCTTTTAAATTTCTGCATTATAGCTACTATTGTTTTCAAATTGCAAGAGGCTCATGTTATTTTAAATTTTAATAGTCACCTGTCTTTTATACGATTTGGTAGTAACTTGCGAAAATTTTTAAGTCACATACAATTCACCCCTCTTTTGCACATGTTTGCTTTATCATTTGGTATCAGAGCGAGGTTTCATATTTATTGTGTTTTACAACACGTAATAGATTATTAAAAACAAATGAAGAAGTCTTGAAGGACAATTTGTTACAAAGCCTCCTTATTTTAATGGAAACAACTATTCTTATTAGAAGGAGAGGATGACAATCTATCTTCAATATCTAAATATTATAATATGACAAGCTATCAAAGTAGGAGCTACACTTCTTGCTACTAACGATGTAGAGATGTGGACTGATGTTGATAGAAAAAATGCACAGCTGAATGCTAAAGCAAAACATCATCTAATTTGTACACTCTCTCCAAAAGAATATGAAAAGATATCCTACTATTCTACAATAAAGAAAATGTGGGACAAACTTCAAGTTACCTTTGAAGGAACAAATGACGTAAAGAAACATAGGATAAGTCTTTTAGTGCATCAATATGAAACTATTAGCATGAAACAGGGAGAGACCATAGATGAATTTTTTGGATGATTCAACAATATCATCACAGCCTTGAAAAACTTGGGAAAGATATATCCCAATAATGAGCTCATATCAAAGATTCTAAGGTCATTGCCAAAAAAATGGAGACCTAAAGTGAAAGCTCTAAAAATTATAAAGGATTAAGACACCATTTCTATTTCACTCGATTGGCTAAGAGAAAACTTGATGATCCATGAAACAGTGCCCAGAGGAGATTTTCCGGCATATGCCATGTTGTCTAGATAGAGCACAACAGGGGAATTAGCTTGTCCTTATTATGACAATGATTCTGATGCGTTTTATCTTCCAAATAAGGGCAAAATATGTTAGTTTGACAACCATATAAAATTTCTTCCTCTAGATTGTCCATTTAGAAGAAATAAACAAAAGTTTATTAAGAATAGGATGGTAAAAACACCTCCTCCTCCTCACAAAGATGGTGAAGAGATATTGTAGGAGATTGGAGGAATTAGGCTTGCTGAAAGTTACAAAATTTGAAGTTGATGAAATTAATACAAGCATTAGTAGAAACTTTGGCTGGAGAAAATGAAGCATCTTTTGGTATTTGTCATATTGGAAAACTAATTTGATATGTCATAATCTAGATGTGATGCATATTAAAAAAATATTTTTGACAATTTTTTCAATACCATAATGAACATTAAAGGAAGGACAAAAGACAATGCAAAATCATGAGCTGATTTGAAACTTTTTAGTAGAAGGAATGAGTTATATAAAGATCTTCGCACCGGTAAATATCCAAAAGCATGTTACACTTTGAAAAATGGCAGAAGGAAATATTGTGTGAATGGTTGAAAAGTCTAAAGTTTTTCGATGGTTATATTTCAAACTTGGCAAGGTGTGTGGACATAAGGAAGTACAAATTGTTTGGGATGAAAAGTCATGATTGTCATGTGTTTATGCAAACGTTAATTCCAATTGCAATTCAGGAGTTACTGCCCAATAAGATTTGGGAAGTAATAATAGAATTGAGTTTGTTTTTCAAAAGTTTAACATCATCTGAAATTAAGTTGGCCGAAATGGAAAAACTAGAAAGGAAAATTCCAAAAATTTTGTACAATTAGAAGGGATATTTCCAGAAGCTTCTTTGATTGTATGGAGCATCTAACTGTTCATTTAGCACACAAGGCTAAACTAGCCGGTCCAGTTCAATATCATTGGATGCATCCATTTGAGAGGTACGTAATTCAACAAAAATTATCGTAATTGATGTCATATCATATTTTCATAACTAAATTCGTATAACCCTATTCGCTCATATAGGTATTTTCATCACTAAAAGAAAAATGTGAAAAATAAAGCTAGAGTTGAAAGTTCGATAAGTAATGCTTATTTAGTGGAGGAAGCTAGTACATTTTGTTCACATTACTTTGAGCCACATGTTCACACAAGAGAAAGAAAAGTTCC
>JAOTJB010007346.1:0-37787 GCA_027123815.1 Erythroxylum minutifolium | reverse complement strand
AAGGCTAAAGGTGAGAGTATGATAATGTCTGAAGAGTCTTCGAAGAAGAGAAGTGAGAGAGAGTTCTCGATGTTTCTACTTCAGACAATAATGGTTCAGCATACATACACACCCACGTGGTTCATAACTAGTCAGAAGCTAATAAACTCAAAACGTAGCCGTTTCACTACATGTCTGAAGCAAAGCAACTCATTAAACTCTGTCGTATTACATTGTCACAAGCTTCAGAAATTATAAAACGCAAAACAGAAAGAAGTGGATAAGTGACTCACATGAAAGGCATATGGGGAGAGCTCACTCAACCTACCTCATCTGAAGACCATCTTCATTATTTCAGCAGCTATAAAAAGAAAGAAGCATCAGACACAGAGTAGAGAACACATTCACAGAACTTCAAAGCTTGAATTTTATTTGTATTTCAGTAGTTGAGAGAGTGTAAACAGAGTAGAGAAAATATTCAGAGCGTGGTAGAGTACACCTGTGGGTACTAGGAGAGTTTTGGGAAAAGCTCTTGCAAGTGTAGTGGATACACTCATCTCTGTATTGTGTTTTTCTTCTCATTCTTCTAAATTAGTGAAATCATCACCACCTTAGGTGGGAACCTTGGATGTAGATAGTGCTTCACTATCGAACCAATTAAATCTTGTCTTCTTTTAAATTTCTGCATTTACTTACTTGCAAAGTTAACCAAGCTTTATTAAGTTTTGTGTTTGAAAGATAACAGAAAAAGAAGTAAAAACCCAACAGAGACGTAGATCATGATGCATGCAATAAGAAAGCATTTATTGCTTCATTGAATTTTGTGTAAAAAAAATGATGCCAATAGGTCTTGCTACAGAAAATTTTCTATCCCACATAAATACTTCATAAGCTTTCCATTTATACCACAACGTGAGAGCCTTCCATACTTTTTAATTACAAGACTCCAAAATTCCCTTCGGCTATATCATGGAGACATACGCGACACAAACTCCCAAAAGCCCTTCTCTTGTTATATCAAAAAATCCATGCACTACACAATCTAATTACCAACATGATATATCACACCTCCACTCAAGATAGACTTCAAATCAAGATAGGCTTTTTTTTCAACTAGAAGATTATTCCCAATAACTTTTGAATCCAAGTCATTATCTAATTAATATCTTATATGTCCAATTAATAAATAATGCCGAAACTAATTATTTAGATATATAACATATATCCTAACAATCTCCCTCTTTTTGGCATTGTTTGTCACAAATATGAAACTCCTCATAAATAACATAATTGGACATATAGGTATCAAATTCACAATTCATATGACAACTATTCCCGCTTAATCAAATATCAAGTTCCAAAGAACATCACAATTATCCAAATTTCTCTCCCTTGGGACAAAAATATGCTAAAAAGTAAGACGGACAGTCACACATATCTTGAAATCTCTCCCTGAATGGAATAGTCACCATAAACAATCTGATGTCTCCCCTTTGGGACAAAACAATATCAAAATGCATATCATAAGAATCAATAATAGGTGCAGCGGAAGAATCATAAGCACGCCAAGATGAAAATTCACCATCAGTCAATACACATGCCAACATGTCATTACTTACTTCAATTTCATCTTTATAAAACTGATCAAATTCATAAACCCAAGCAAATAAAGATGAGTGTTGCCAGTGTAGTGAGAGAGAGAGATACCCGAGAGAGAGACCTACACTGATGAGAGAGCTGAAGAGTCTTCGGTGGAGCCAAATAGAAATCATAATGCAAACTACTAAAAAGATGAGACGACAATGGCAACAAAAAATACTAAAGAAGAACTAAAGAAAACAATTTTGTTTGACTTTTCTTTTCCTTTTTTTATTTTTTAAATAAATAACAACAAACTATACTTCAAAAATGTAATGCAAACAGTCCCGGTGCTCTTCAAAGAAATTCAAACCTGGGATTATTTCTCATCATATTATCTCAGTCATCAACTCTCTGATTGATTTCTTCTTCTGAAGTAACTGACTTATCCTTTGTCTGAACAATTTCTTCAAAAGTAGTCACTAACTGTGAATCTGGACACTGTCTTGTTTTTCCTTCACAATGTCTTTGTGTCTATAGTTGACCCTTTCTAATCAAACTGTGCTTCGGTAACATAGGTTGCCACTAAAAATTTAATGGAGAGTGTTTAGATTTTCGGTTTTGACCCCTTTGAAACATCATTTGTAACATTTTGTAGCATCTCGGCCTTATGTGCTCGATAACTCTGCAAAAATGACACGCCGGTATAAATCTTCGATTCTTTCTCGATGTTTCTTCTTCTCGGAAAGATCTGGATATATTATTTTCTCCTCATTCACTTTAGAACACTTACCCTTATAGCCAATGCCTTGAAGATCCCCTTTAATTTTACCGATTTTTATTAACTTTTCTAGTTTTTCTGTGCCTCCATTCAACATTCTCAATCCCTTTTTGGTACTTTCTAACTTCAGTTTGGCTTCACTGAGCTTGTCTAAAGCTACCATCAATTTCTTTTCTAACTCTTGGATGGTGCTCTTCATGGAGAGATTCTCTTCCTTCAATCTGTCATTCTTTCTACATTTATTCCCCCATTTTTCATACATAGCTTTGTAAGGCTAATAAATATTCTCCTTTCTATCATCCAAACCACTTTCATCACTGTCATAATCAGATATTATGTCTTAAGCTGAGTTGTTTACATTTTTCTGGAGATTTTCGAGTTTCCCTTTTTTGTCTTCAGTTACTTTCTTCTCAGTTACTGTTAAGCAAGTAACTGGACTTTTGCTATACAAATCAACTAATGCAGCATTATTAGCAATTGCTTCTTCACTACCATATTCACTTTTGGAATCGTTCTCACTCCAAGTGCTAGTAAAGAATTTTCCTTTTCTTTTCTTCAAAGTATTTGCACACTCGGCTTGAACGTGCCCAAAGCCTTGACACTCATGACACTGGATTTTCTTCACCTTCCTTTCACTCTTTTGAGCTTTAACTTGTTGCTTTAGATTAGTATTCAGTGAGCTTCCACCATATTGTCTGAATTCGGATTTGTCCTTTTTCATTCTTTTCAACCATTTGCAAAGTTTCGTGTGAGTAGTACCAGTCTTCTTTTTCATCAGATTCCTCTTCTACATCATTCACACCCTTACCAGTCTCAACCTGTAACGCCAGTCCTTTTCTTCTTTCTTGCTTGCCCCTTAAGAGATTCATCTCAAAATTTGTCATGTTCGTGAAACTAGGATCTGCACCAACTTGCTAACAAGTTCTTCAAGCATTGTTTTCATTTGTTACTTCACATCATGACTTACTTTTTACAAGGTTCTACATCTCTTTTAACCCCGACTAAATGCTTCTTCAATTAGGTGATTTCTCTACTTTTCAAATGTTTGTTACAAAATAAGCAAATTCTATGGTTCTTTATACCTAGGACTAATGCAACATAAGCCCAAGCTAGATCATTGTATCTTCCTGAAGCAGTTTGATCAGGAGTACTTGAACTTCCTTCCATTAATCTGTAACAATAAATGAAGACATATATCAAAATCATACACAATTCAATTTCATCCTACACAATCTAATTTTATCT
The DNA here is from genome assembly GCA_027123815.1 of Erythroxylum minutifolium. NCBI lineage: Eukaryota > Viridiplantae > Streptophyta > Magnoliopsida > Malpighiales > Erythroxylaceae > Erythroxylum > Erythroxylum minutifolium. The sequence continues at coordinate 34,204 of JAOTJB010007346.1, read as the reverse complement.
AACACAATTCATCAATAAGTCAGAAACCAACAAAACCACACACTTGCTAGTAGGACTTTACATTTGTAGCTTGTAAAAGGAAATTAGTTCCATCAAATATGATTGAAGTAACAAGATATATTAACTTATGATTAAACTATATGCATGGTAGGTTGAATGTTAAGCTTCACCATATTGGACTACATTTGAACTTATTTTTCAAAAGTAATTTTCATGCATAACTTAAAATAATTAAACTAGTGTTCCGTGACATACAATTCAATGAAGAAATATATATCAATTCTTATGACAATGAATTCTCATGACAATAAAAGAATTGATAGATGCATGATTTCAATTGATAGCATTAAGTTTTGCCTAATCCACAAGCCCATGATATTGACTCAATCACTTTAATGACATCCTATAGAAGCTTAAGTTTAGTATCAACAATCAGAAAAAAAAGGATGGAGCTTGACTATATTCCAAGGTATTGAATTTATTTATATTCGATTTGGAAATTAATAAAGAAGTTGAGATATCTTGTATACTATATACAAGTAACAAAGAGTTTAGTTTATTAAAAGATAGTGTATAAATTGTAAGATATCCTTTTCTAGAAATAAAATAATGCAATCATTATTTTATATAATTTACAATAGTCCTCCGAGGAAAAGACAAATTGAATGTCAAAACTTTAAATACTTCTTCGGGCAATACTTTAAATTTAATATTTGAAATTGAGGAAAATTATTATCAATTCTTTATCTTTATTCTTTATTAAAGAAGATGGAGGAAATTTTAGTTAAGTTTCATTAACATAAAAAGAAGAAGAAATTATTAAAGTGTATTCATTTTAATTATATAAATTTCTAGTATATGGATTGGAAAGAATCATATTTATAATTACTCTTGCAATGCCTAACAATCATGTTTCTTTTGTACGTTGATAGTTTGTGATTACTTACAAATGCAAATGGTATGCTTAAAATTCAAATCGCAATTCATGCATAGTCATACCATGAATGAACCAAATCATAACCATTAAGATAAAAAAAAAACCATGCATCATTCATTCAACTCCAATCAAAATATCCAATTCCAAGTTTCCAGCCCAACACAAATCACAAATCTACATCATTTAATTCCAGCTTCCAACAATCCAAGCCATTCACAATCACAATTCACAAATTCAATTAAACAGAAAACAAACAATTAAAAAACATCCAAAAAATTCACAATGTATTTGGTTCAAATTTTTGGTTCGGGTTGGGTTTGAATGTGGATCTTTTCCAGATCTGGCGAGTGGCAACTTCAGATGCGGTGGTGGCAGGCAGCAGTGGATGGTGGACGATGGTGGAGAGTGGAGAAACCGAGGAGGGCGTACGGTGTTGTCACCAGCCGGAGAGGGAGAAGCAGCCACCGGAGAGTAGAACGAGAGAGAGAGTATGGAGATTGGAGAGTGTCCAGGAGAGAGATGAAAAATGAGAGAGAAGAAGCAGATGCAAATGGGTCGGGGGTTTAGGCTAAAAATTTTGAGAATTTTGCTAATTAGTCCCTCAAATTTTCAAACCTTACAATACCGATTGGTATTTTGAATACTGACCGATATCAGGCAAAAACTTTAATATCGACGGTACCCACAATCGGTACCATTTTAACCGATATCGTTATATTTTTTGGCCGATATGGAACGATACTCATAACCGTACTTGAGCTTGAGTTTGGGTGATTTAAAGTTTGATTGAAATCAGATAAAGTTCGATTATATCTTGAAATTAAAAATTAATAAAACTTTAGTTTGAAACTCAAAAAATTTAAAATAAAAGGTCAAACTGAGCCCAAAATTATAAATTAAACTAAGTTTATTAATTTCAAATCAGGTTGGACACAGTCCGAACGGCATCTCTAAATGCCTCCGACCTTTTATCGGCTAAAGGTTCTTATTAAGAATGGTAAATTTAATTCAATTCGGACTATTTTAGTTTGTAGTCTATAAATTAAATTTAAGTTAATCGAGTTAAAAGGTACAATATGTGAAATCTCGATTTTAAGTAATTAAAGAATCAATTAATCAAAAAAGTCATTTTATTAAATAATTAAAGAATCGATTAATCAAATAAAGTCATTTTATTAAATAATTAAAGAATCAATTGATCAAATAAAGTCATTTTATATGTCAAATCGATTAGATTTTAGACTACTTGAACTCAATCAAGTCAAACTTAGACTATTCAAAATGATCTTAACACGAACTTCAAGAATGAGGTCAAATTAAAATAAAATTTTGGACTTAAGTTGTCAACCAATCTTTTATCAACTCGAATGGCTTTCAAATACATAATTTATGAATTATTATGTGCATTTAAAAATTTAATACGTATTCAAAAATAATGGTTACACGTTTCATTGTTATGAAAAAAAATTCAATACCTTATTTTCCTGAACTGGAACATACCTTTAAATTTAGTGTCGAATATGTAATGGCGTTATCAACTTCAAGCACATCTGCTTTACTTGATCGATAAATTAGGTTTTATATGCAATTGGGGTATTTCTTAAACAAATATTACTAAATGCATGTATTTTTCTTGGCACGCATGACATTTGGCAAACATTAGAAGGATTTGTTTAACCAATTTTCACACATGCATTAGTTTGTACGTTTTTCCATTTAGAAAATACATGGCTATTTTTTATAGGGAAATTTCTATTTTAATATTTATTATTTTTATATGAAAGTTGTCTAAAAGCATTTATTACATTGTTTAGATGGAAAATTTTCTTTAATTTTCGGTAAAATGTGCCTAGTGCTTGTTACTGTTCACACTGCAGACGAGGAAATACGATAATTTGATAAAAGCAAAGAATGTATTTGGCAAACGGCTTATCAGATGGTTTTTAGTTTATTGACTAAAAGTTAACTTTTTGATCATTTTAAAAAGTTATTGATGTGTTTAGTGAATGACTTATTGGTTAGCTTATTTAACTTCAATAAGTTGATTTTTAAAAGTTCCATAAGAGGAGCTTTTAGAGTTAGGTATTTGTCTAATAATAATATTGCCTTCCACTTTACTCTTTACTTTTGCTATGAGTATTTTCAAAGTTAGCTTTTTTTTATCATACAATTATGTCGTGAAGTTTAGAAGAATATAATAAAGGGGTTAATTAAACTTTTTTATCTTTATTTAATTTTATAATATTAGTTTACATTTAAAAATGCCATAATATTAAGTTTTTGAACATAAAGAGTCGCATCAAATTAATATTTTTGGTATATAACTACTATATATCATATCTATGTCATAATTATAGATATTTTTAATTTATTAAATAATAAAATTCATACAGATTATATGAAAAAATACTCATATGATGTAGCTCACTACATCATTCATATTAATAGAGAATTTAACATTAGATTATTATTATTATTATTATTATTATTATTATTATGTTTCTTATTAAAGTTATAAACTTAATTTTTGTAAAATTAAATATCTAAAACTAAGTTCTTATAAGAATATTCAATGAAATAATAAGAAATATAATATTCATGCCCTTATAATTTTTTTAAAATCCTCATAAGTCATTATACACATCAACAGCTAATATTAAATAGCTAAATTTACCAAATATCTTTAATAAACAGCTGATGTTATATGCTGGTTAAATCAACTGATAGACTCAGCTATCAGCTAACCACTGACAAAATCAGCTAACAGCTAATGCAATCTGTTGTTTGCCAGATAGGGCCAATGTTAAATTCTCCAAGGATCTCTTTTTCAACAAGAAGAAGATCAAGGATTTGTTGGTGGTTAAGTGAAAAGGGCTCTTTTATCCTACAGGTAGAAAAAAGGGAATAGGATAACCCACTACCAATGGAACAAGAGGTAGTGAAGGATCATTAGATTATAAAGAAGAGTGAAAGCAAGCCTTTAATTATAGATCTTAGATGAATAAAGAGTCTGAAGGGAAATCTAGTTAAAGTACTCCTAAAGAAGCACTTATTAGGACACAACCCAACGATTCTAACTTTTTCTTTTTTTTCTTTCTTTCTTTATTTTTTATTAATTTGTATTTTCTTTATAGGTAAACTATTTTTATGGATTTTTTAGAGCTTCAACCTTCCAAAATTATATGGATCAGGGGAGAATTCCTAACCTTAATTACCCCATGATTTAATATCTTATTTGTTTGATATTTAAAAGTGATGCCAAGTTTAAGTGTAAAGGAAGGTTTAAAATTTCTATACTTTTCCATTAGTTTTTACATTTTAACTAAATTATTTTATGTTAAGTTTTGGTTTGAGGTGTGTTTAAGTTGTAATTTTTGCATTATTGTTTGTTAATCCATGCATTCATATCATGTTTGATAAGCCAAAGGAAAACAATAATAAGAATTACTGGAAAAAAGATTGAAAAATCAAGTTGAAGCATAAATTGAGGGCTATAAAGGAAAATTAATGTCGACTTGTAAGTAGGACATTTTTCAATGTTGAAATAATATAAGAGAGTGAAACGAAACATAACAAAATTGACATTGTTATGGGAAGTATGTCCAATTCTAATTACATAAATGAGCAACATTTTAAAGACAAAGAACAAAATCAATATCAATGTTGAAATGGGTTTGATGCCAGTCTTATCTTGAGCCTTTATACTATAAAAGCCAAACTTGAATTTTTTCAACCCAAAACCTTATTTCCTTTTCTCCATTATTGCATAATGTCTAAAATCCCTCTTTTCACCCAAATCTTAACTTCAACCACAAAATCTATCTTCTAAACACTAAATCCTTCCTTAAACATAAAACTTATATCTTAAAACACCAAATCACCTTGCATTCAATAGATTTTCAGACTAAGCAAATATAGATTAAGGATTATGCATTCAAAAAGTTAAGAGAGATATTTAGAACACATTTTAAGTTCTAAATTGTCCAAATAAATTACTTTCTTTAATTTCATGTTCTTAGTATATTGAATTTGAACTTTAGCATGTTCAAATAGACCATTTATGGATTAATTATTGCTATTATCGAATTGTTAAAAATATCAGATTTGGATTATAAAATTGTGCTAATTGAGGATTACTATGCTAGATATTATAATTTGTGATATTATTGGAAATATGGATGAAGTGATGTTGTGGTGTGAATTTATGGAGTGGAGTTTATAAAGTGTTGGCATAGTTGATTTTATTTGTTGAAAGCATAACTTTAAGAATTAAGAAAAGGTTTAAAATTCAAATTCCTTTGTCTTCTTTGGCACTAGCCTTTTTGGAGGATATTTCAAGATTCATGAATTAGGAGAATAAGGAATGATACAATAAATGAAGTAGCAATAACATTAGCATAGAAAAGACTATAATCCTAAATATTAATATAATCTTTCTATATTTAGAACGTGCTTCAAAGTTCACACTAAGCTTATTTGTTAACTTTAAGAGGAGGGTATTACCCATATGTGGTTAAAAATTTATATACCAATATAAAAAAGAAGGTTAAACCAAAGTCGTTGGTCATATACTCTTATGTTTAAAGCATTGAGGTATTGATTTATGAGAAAACTACTAAGGAGCATATTATGTTATCATTGAATGGTAAGAGGTTGAGCTTTCACAGTAAGAGGCTATTAAGGCATAATGGGTAGAACTAGAGGGATGCATTGCATAGATTCAAATTGGGTATCACCTATTCTACTGGACATATGTGCTTTTAAATAAACACCTAGTTGTATAACCTTGGCTAGTGACTTACATCTTGAGCATAATGTACAACCTTAGTCTAATATATTAAAATAGACTCATATTATAGATTTATATTTCACAGACCTATTATTTAATGGTTTAATGAGGCACCACTAGTTTGATTGTTATTATTAATGATGCAATTCATTAGCAATGTGAATTGACATGGGTTATAAGATAAAATTTTTGTTTTATTAGTAATCAATTGTTAGAAAGTACATGATTAACTTTTCTGGTGTTACATTTATGAAGATCAACGAGATAAATGATATCAAAGATAATCGGATGTAGTTGTTTGGTTACACGTAGGAGAATAATCAGTGGATTAATATACTAAACTTTACAGAGGGTATCCAAACAATTTGAGTCAAGAGGCAAAAAGTGTTGACAATGATGAAGATGATAAGGAGCAAAGAGAGGTGAATAAGGAAATTGTTAGGCTACAAAGGCTGATGATGCAATAACTGGCATCATTAATTGATAGACCTCATAGACATATTGTGATAATAGATTCTATATAGCTTATCTACAATACTTTCCTTCACCTCCTCTGCCGTTATGATCTTGGCCTTGCATTCTTGCATTCATGTAGTTAAGTTTAGGTTGTTTTTAATCATATACTATTTAAATTAATTTTATTGTTGTTAATTTGTTTGAATTGAGATTATTGAGAATTTAAATGCAATTTGGATTTTATTATTTATAAGCTTCCACCAATGTTGAGTGTTATATAGATCTCGTATTATGGTTAACTATTTTATGACAGGAAAGTTTTATTTCAAATGTCCTTATGTTTAAGGTGTCTTTTGGATCTTTTTATTACTTTACTATTAATGCACAATATTGTGGACAATATTGTTTTGAGTTTTGGTAGGTATATAGGTGGATATAATTACATTAATTTTTTCAAAAAATTTTATTTTTTAGTTTTCATTTTATTTTGTTTTTAGGAACTCATTATTTACTTTAGCATGATGGCATAGGTTTATACATGATCTTAGTTGACATTGATTGGAAAGATTAGATGCATAATACAATAAAGTAAGTGCCACGTTAAGCTTAACTTTGTGAATGCTATATAACTGATTTTGTTAAGTGATTATAATTTGATTTGACTTGAGTGGTAACTTAAGGAATTATACCTCTTTTTCAAAAATTTTCTTTCTTATATAAATATCTTATTTGATTTTTAATTTTTAGAACTTGAATTTTATCTTTTGAAATTATATGTAAGATGTCCATAATCATTAAAATCATAAAGACATTTGGAATTTCGGTTTGAATCAAATTGCCTACTCTTTATACATTAATCCATTAGTGATCTCCTTGAGCCTTATATAAAATTTAAACTTTTTTCTTAGTAAGCCTCTCTTAAAAAACCTTAAGCTTAAAAATAAAAACAACCATTTTATTCCCTAATTCATTATTAGCAAAGCTTTTATTTGTATTTGATATTTTGGGAATAAGATGCAAGGAAATAATTGTAACAGAGAAAGTAAAGTGTATGAAAGAGGCCATTAAAAACAAGAATCTTATATCAATTAAAAAATTTTCAAAAAAGTAGAAATAGAAAATAAGTATTGGAAATTGATTGGCATGGATTCTTGATATTAAAAAGAATGAAGGAAAAGGTTTAGTTGTAAGAATATGAGGATTTAGTGTAGTGAGGATTGATTTATTTATTTCACTTTATTATTTGTTATTGCTATACTAATTACGAATATTTTGTTTCTCCTATTCTCTTTCCTTTGTTCCTACTTAACCCTTTGCCCTATTACAACCCTATATAAAGTCCTTTTGATTTTTACTTGTATATATCTATATAAGTGGTGAAGATGATGACTTTCAAGCTTATGGTAAGTTCACTTACAGAAACAGATAGTGAGATTACCTTATCAAAATTTTAAACACTTAAGTGAGTGAGTGATATCTTGTGTGGACATGTCAAATTGAAGTGCTTGAGCTTGACGTAGAATAATGTTTGTATTGTCATATTTGTATATTGATTTACTTGAGAAATATTATTTGTTTAAGTTTTGCATTGGTAAATATAAAATAACTAATAAGCTTAGATTCATATTTGTAGATAGTATTTAATTAAATCCTTATGAGACTATAACTCCTCCAGTAAGGACACCTAGGAATTTAAAGGCTTATGGCATATGCTAAAAGTTACTGTACAACTTCAAAGTGGAATTATTTTTTCTATAGTTAATTGAATCTAAATTAATAGTTAGGGTTTATTTAGTTTTGATTTTTTGAGGACAAACAATAAGTTAACTATAAGAAAATTTTACAGATCTATATTTATAAATTTTTTGGATTGAATTATTGGGTATTTGACACTTTTATGGTGTATTTTATATAAATTTATAATATTTTATTACGTCTAGTTTATTGTCTTGTAATTGGTGAATTTATGGCAAAATCACGGAGCTAAGTGCTATTTTCTCCATCGTTGTCTAATTAAGGAGATATTAGAGTCATTTGGAAGATAAAAGATGGAAAAAAATTTTATAGAAGATATTGGAAGTTGGTTTATTGAAGAGATCGAAAAGTGGAGAAGTTCGTAGAGAAGGGTGTAATAGGTGCTAGACTTATTAAAGAGACAGGTGCTTATCTTTTGCAAAGTTTAGAGAGGTTGAGAAGTAGAATAAAACTAACATTAGAATGGTATATGTGACTAATGTCGAACTTATCATGGTTTTACATAAGAAGTCATATAACAAGATCAACACCTATTATAATTTACTGTCAAGCACCAATTACACACTGCTTTGCAAGATATAAAAGTTTTACGACAAAATCAATGCTAATTAGGGATGTTGATCTAGTTCTAGTTCTTATGAATAATTTACAAGGACTTATTAATTATCAAATTAAAATAGTGTAATACTCAAATTTTGTAACCTTAGCTACAAATACTATCAAGAGGGTTCTTTATAGGGACTTTGGAGGCTGGTGACAATCTTTTTTATCATTAAACTTTTAGTTTTAGGGTTTCTTTATATCAAGAAAGGATTTGGAGCAAGATTAGAGGAGATAATGACAACTCTTCTAGTTCTTTCTTTCCTTTCCTTCTTTTATATTAATATTGTCTTGTTTTAGTTTTTATTTTCATTTTTTTAATAGTTAAAACCTTATTTAGGATTAAGGATGTAGCGTAGGATGTATTCTTAAATTATTATTTCATAATTTGATTATTTGTTAATTGAATTTATTCTCTTTGCTTTTAATGTTGAATTTGTGCTAATTTCTATAGATTCACTCTTAAGGATGTGTGAAGTGCTACGAGTAAAAATATGATCTATGTACTATGAAAAACATTAGTGATAAAAACTATTCTAGACTATTGTGATAACTAAATATAATAGATAAGATTAATAAATTTGATAAGGTTGAATCACACATCTAATGGTAGTAGTTGTCTAATTGGATACACTTGTGTGCCTTAAGAGAGGGCATAGATATTTCCAATTAATTGTTATTTTAACCCAACCAATATTGTATAATATTGGAATTTCATATAAGTGAATCTCGAAGCTCCATTAGTTTCATTGATTGTTCTTTGATTAAGTATCTCATCTTTATTAGTTGATCAATTTAGTTATCTTTCCTAGATATAATTTATTTGAATATTATTATTTAGTTAGGATTAATAAACATAGTAATATAGTCAAGTGGGATTGATATTTTAGATTTACTATAGTTTTAATAACTTATTACAATTGACTCTGTACACTTGTAGACTTAGTTTACTAATCCATTTAACCCATTTATTAGGAGTCTCACGACCTAAGCACTTTAGATAAGTTCCTAGTATCTTACTAACAACCTCTGGTTTCCAAATAAATTAGGGATGATAAGCTACAGAGAATCTTAAATTAAACCATTATATATTAAACTTCTCTTACCAAAACTACTAGTAAATAAGGAATCTATATCACTTATAATTGCTTCTGATATTCCATAAAGTTTAAAAATATGGTTCATAAATAAATGAGCTACTTTTGAGGCGAATAAGGATGTTTCGTTGCAATAAAATGGGCATATTTGATAAATCTATCAACTACTACCAGTATTAACAAATTACGTTTAGACATTAGCAACTGGTTAATGAAATACATGCTTATTTCCTTCCAATAGCTCTCAGATATAGATAATGGTTAAAGAAGACCTAAGTAAGTTAATGTGTCATACTTATTTCTTTGCTAAATCAATCATCATTTAATTTGGTTTCTTATATGCCTAGCTAGTCCCTTTTAATAAAAAAAGGTTTTGTAGCCTCTTTGTAATAGCCCCTTGTGCCTCATTATGACCTATTGAAATTAATTTTATTCTTAGTTTAAGGTCCATCCAATTATCTTCATTTGCATCTTTCTAGCACTTCCCTCCACTCTTAATCTTGACAACTAACTATTATAGGTTTAAGATTTTTAATGAGATGTTAAATTTAAGGATTATGTTTCTAACTCTCCTTTATTTTCTCCATCAACCTTATATGCACCTGAGGAATTAAAATTGTCAACAAGTTAGTGCTGATGAGTCTCGATGAAGCATCAACTACAGCATTCTCTTTACCACTTTAATGATTCATCTTAAAATCATATCCTAATAGCTTTGGGAGCCAAGTTTATTAGAATGATGTAGTGACACTTTGTTCCAACAAATAGTTTAGGATTTTATGGTCAATTTGCACAATAAATCTCCTGCCAAGTTAATTATATCAGTGTTTTATAACTATGATCATAGCTAAAAATTCCCTCTCATAGGTGGAGAATCCTCTGTGTTTAGCTACCAAAACCTTGCTTAAAAAAGGTATTAGATGTCTCTCTTATTGTAAAACTACTTCATTCCCCATTCCATTTACATCGCCCTCAATTACAAATGATTTGTAGAAGTTAAGTGATACTAAAACATGTGCAGATGTAATAGACTTTTTAAGGTCTTCAAATGGATTCCAACTCAAACTTATGGTATTTTGTTTTCTTAGCAGCATTGATAGGGTTTTAGCTACTACCCAATAATGTTAGATGATTTTGTGAGAGTAACCAGATAGGCCTAAAAACTCTTAATTCTTAATTATTTTGGAAAGTGGATAATCTTGAATTGTATTCACCTTCTTAGTGTTTATTACCATTCCATGTTTTGAGATTGAATAGCCTAATTATTCCACTTACCTGTTTTTAAAATCACATTTGCTTCCCTTAATAAATAATTGAGTCTTTTAAAGGATCTTTATAGTTCCATTAATGTACTACAAATGTAATTAAAAAGGGATGTTATAGATGAGTATATCATTAAAGAACACTAATACGAATTGCAATAAAAAAAGGTTTAAACATATCATTCATCAAGCTTTACAAGGTTAAGGAGTCATTGGTCAAATCAAATGACATCACTAAGAAATTATAATACCCTTTATATATCTTAAAAGCTATCTTAGATATATCTTCTAGGTTTATCCTAATTTGTTGCTACGTTGATCTTAAATCAAACTTAAAACCATGTAACTCATCCAATAGTTCTTTAATTAGTAAAATTGTAAACTTGCCATTAATTGTATCCTTATTTAGCTCCATATAATCTATGCACATTCTCTAAGAATTATATTTCTTTTCAACAAGGAGTTGGTTATGTATAGGGCCTAAATCCTTGTTTCATTAGCATAGAATTTTCAGTCACATCTTTTTGCAATCCTAAATAGTGTACCGTTACTCCCTCCCTCGAGTGAATTTCATGATTTTGTTTCCTAATGGGAGGTAACTGATTGGTTATTTAAATACTAATGCATAATCAACTAGAATTCTATTGATTTCCTTAAAAGCACTTAATTGGTCCTCCTTAATGTCAACTTGTTGTAACTGATATTCAATTAGATATGTTAGTTATAGCATTTGCAGTTGTCCTCTCTTTGAGTTTTTGAATACCTTATGAATTATTTTCTTGAAATCACCTTAGATCCTTTTTTGGATTTCCATTAAGAGCAACCATTTTATAATTCCACTTAAATTTCATAATTCTCCCTTTAAGTTGTAAAATAAATTATTGAGGCTATCCAATTATTGCTTTCCTAGCATAAGATTACAATCTCTTAATGCAATTATAAAGGCCTTATTAGTAAACTCTAACCCTTAAATTAACCATATAAAATTCATATAATATTGATTACATGTCAACTTTAAATCGCCTCCTATTGTAATGTAGAAAAGTTTTAATTTACACACATTACATTTTCTTTTCTTAATTACCAAAATATCCATAAAGTTGTGGGTGTCATTATTGTCTACTAAAAGTAAATTATCATGTTATGGTGTATTCTTGAAATCCTCATTCGTTCAAATTCTCAATCTCCTTTTATTCTTACCATCATTTGTAGTGATGCAATATGACAAATAAATTAGTCGCTTATTGATTCTTTTTCTCTCACAACAAAAGTTTCTTTCCCTTCCATCATATATAAGTGGAACTACTTCTTACTTTTGTGATTTGGGGTATTATTCATCACACTATAGACAAAGACTTTTGACCTTTTTCTTATTATGCTATTCAATTTGGTTAAATTTTCTCACGATTGTCATCACTTATTATCTACAATAGATTTCAACCATTATAATACCACATTTAAACTGATTATTCATTTAGAGTGGATATGATTTTATAATCTAAATTAGGCGTTGTTATTGAGTAATCTTGTAAAAGTAGCAGTAGTGTCAAAAAGAAAATTATTTTTTATTATGATTCAAGTCAAAGATGTGAATACCATTCTATTTTGACCGATAAGCGATGTACTAGCTGAAAAATAGAATTTAAATCTTAATTATGGTACTAAGTTACAGTATTGGTCAATATTAGTTGATACAAGAAATACCAATTAGTAATAGATTTATATGAAAATTATCAAAAATTCAAAGACAAAAAACTAAATCATATTCTTAATCCTTATTAAAGTATTGTCTAATATTTTTCTATCTCATACTCATACACTCAAAATCTCAAACCTCCTCCTAACTTCAGCCCTTATTCATCACTATTGATCTTTCTTTTGTTCACTATTGTGCCACTAGTGACATCACTCATTACCTTCATCTTCTTCACTAACATCATCTTCTTTAGTACTGTTTGGTTTCTAGACTTCTTCATCTACTCATTATTGCTTCATCTTCTTGCACTTATCTTCTGTGACACCATACACCAATAAGAAGCAGAATGAAAGTGATTTAGTTTTGTGTTGAAACTTGGATTTGAGTTCTCATAATAGTAGTGATTTTTTGGAACTTGAATATGAATTATAAGAGTAATGCCTTTTTTGTTTATATAATTCTATACCCTTTTGCCTCCATAGAGTTCAAATGAATGGTAAGCTTTTACTTAAGAATTCCAAAAAATTATATTAAAATATTACTCAAGTAAGTTAAATAATCTTTGTTGGTTAATGATAAATGTTGTCTAATTTAACCTTTTGGACTTATTAGGATATTATTCATTATGAATACATACATAGATCAATATAAGTTCAGGGGTTATTTTTTAATATTATAAAATCTAGAGATTGTTTAGTAATTTTAAAAATTATCCAAAACAGTGTCAATACTAGTTGATATCAATATTGTACTGCATCAGAACTAAATTCAGTACTAAATCTAATACAATATTCATAATATTAGTTCAAGCTTTTAATGGAGTAAATTGTAAATAAAATATGGTTTTCAACTAAAGATTCTCTTAATAGCCACAAAATATGTAATCAAAAGATTTGGTGTAGCTGGATAGCATAACGCAGAAAATGTTAGAAGTAGAATTGAAAATTATCTTTAACGAAAGGTTAATTTTCCAAAAAATAAGAAGAATAAGAATTAATATAGTATTAGTGGATGTAGTCTTCTAAAAGGACTTAATTAGCTTTAATATTGATGTTATGATTAAAAATGGTTTTCCATTGTTTGACTTTGATTAAGCCTTCAAATTATCAATTAGTAATAATAAAATAAATTAAAGAGAATCGAAAATAGAGAATAATGAATAAAGAATTCGAAGCTTGGATAAAATTTTATGGCCTTTTTCTCAGTCTAATGACTAATAAGGTTTTGATATGTGCCATGAATATTTTATTATGATTTAGTTGTATTTGAATTGTTTATAATTGTTTGGTGTTAATATGAAATTTGGGTATGCCAGGAAGGAATTCTCTTAAAATTTGTACTTGACTTTTTTTCGACAATGTAGGTGGGCTTAATTGGAGTTGTAAGCTACCAAATTTTAAAACATGTGGAAATGAGGTTTGAAGTAAAGAAAATATTTGATTATAGTAAAAACGGATTCATAAACTACAAAAGAAATTTAAGATAATAAAGATGAATTAACAATGTGAAGTTGAAAATAACAAAGTATTTTTGTAGTAAGTTATTGTTCTCTTTTGAGATTGGTTTTGAGGTTATCATGAGATTGAATGTGTGTTATAGTGTTTAGATTTTTGTCCAAGTGTTGGTGAATTTATAGTCCTCTCATTCTTAAAACATTTTTTGTTTGCCGTAACTACCCACTTCTTTATATTTTAGCTAACTACCACCCACTACCTCCTTAACTTTTACATTATGGACTTTCTATAACTGCTTAACTTCCTAAATTTCAGCCCACTCATCCATATTTTTTAAAACTACCTCCTTATACTATTTTTTAAAGTACATGTCAATTATGTATTAATTGTCTTGAATTATTGAATCCTGGACTTCTCAACTCATTCCCATATATATGAATTCCTAGCCACATAACTTTTAGGACTTCTAATACTTAGGGTCCTTTCACTTGTGGGACAAACTTTATGGCTTTTTGAGCCATATAGGCTTAGTTATTTTAAGCTATCAACAATTGTCCCACATATGTTTGGTTAAGCCAACCAAACATATGATCTAGAAATTCTCTTAATTTTTTACAAGGTGGACTTTGAATTCCATCCCTAATGGCCTGTAGGTTCCAAAATGAATTTATGAGTTAGGACAATTAACATTATTTATGAGCAGTCTTATAAATCATAAACAATCTTCTATAGATAAGAAATGTTAGATCTAAAAATTACATTAAGATATTTCAAATTGACATTTCTACTTCCCTATTCATTGTAAAAGATAATAAATCCTTTTAATTTTCTTTTGCTATTACCTTAGGATTTGACCATTTTTACACTATAAAATTACTTTGTCACTTTTCACCTCAGTTTTAAATAGTTGTTTATCCTCTTTTCTAACTTCCTTACTTTCCTCTTGCGATATTTATGACCATGGTGGCTTTTTGCTATGCTTCTTCCTCTTCTTTAACAAATTCCGTTGAGCTAAATGCTAGTGATGTATGTTTTTAATTCATGTACTTTCCTAAAAATCCCTACAATTTTCCTAATTCCACTTCTTTTGTAGGCTATTAAAATTAAAGTAGTCTTTATTCCATTTGAGCCTCTTCTGCTTTTATAAGAATCAGGTAAAGAATTCTCGCACTTTAATTATCCTTTTAACCCAGTAACTTTAGCATTGGAACTCCTATTTTCAGCACTGTAGAAGGATATCCTCACTTCGATCATGAATATAATTTTCCTCTTACTATTGGGCCTCTCTCACTTATTTAGCTTAAAAAAGGCAAACCCTCTTACAACTAATAGCCCTTTCTAGGAATTCCTTAGAGTATTAATCTAATCTTATATTTAGGATTTTGAAATTTTGGGGTCCTTCGTGTAGCTCCTTTATATTTCCTTTTAGATGCTCTTTCATTTCTTTGAAAGATGTTTTCTTTCTTTTTAGATTACTTGTTATTAAGGAGGAATTTGTTTACCTAATTGACGATTAATCTAGATTCTAGTGCTTTTAAATGTTCATCTTATTCTGAATTGATAA
This sequence comes from Erythroxylum minutifolium, assembly GCA_027123815.1. Lineage (NCBI taxonomy): Eukaryota > Viridiplantae > Streptophyta > Magnoliopsida > Malpighiales > Erythroxylaceae > Erythroxylum > Erythroxylum minutifolium. Next base: position 18,594 of record JAOTJB010007346.1, on the reverse strand, counting down.
AAACATATGCTTGTTCAAGGACTCTTGTATCTGAAAAAGAATATGTAAAATTTATTTAGGTTCTTTTAAACTGGTTTGTCTTTTGCCTTATAATAATAAACCTAGCTTGGAATTCCTTCCTCTTTGCAAAACAGTAAGTTTTGGTAATTTCTTCACTTTAGGCTCTATTTTTTAGGATTTCTTTATAGGAACTTGAGGAGATGCCTCTCCACGTCTAAAATGTGAGTTTGGTTTGTCTAATTTGCACTTTTGCTTATTTCCCTGAACATAGGGAACCTTGGATTTCTTGATTTTTTAGCTTTAGATTATCTACTTGCTTTTGTAGTAAGTCTCCTAAAGACATCTTTGGTATTTTTCTGTCTCTGAAGCCTCGATCAATGGATTGGTTTAATCTTTTTCGATACTTCTCCAAAAGGCCTAACTAGTCAAGAATCTTTAAAACTTATGAATCCTCTTATTTAGCCATTTACCAAAAGCTTTTCCTCATTTATACTAGCCCTAGAGCTTTCATCATTAATGGTGATAAAGCACTAAAATTTGACTTTTTTATTACAACATTGGGTTTTAAAATGTATCTCCCTTACCGTTGGAGCTCAACCTACCTATAGGAATTCTTTATACTGTACGTTTTTTGGACTATCCAATAGGAATCCCTTTTGAAGTAAATATTGTCAATAATAAATTTCTTCAAGAAATTTGTTATCACTATCATGTTTTGAAAAGCAAGATTGTTACTTCTAGTTTCACTAAAATAAAAGCTTACCACTCGTAGTGGTTAAAATTTTTTTAATGTTTAGTTCACCGACCTAATTATACACTTCTCAAAGATACTCCTATTGTACTCACTTATTATTAATTCCTTAAAATTTTCGTAACTTATATTTGTTAACAACTTTGGAATCTTGGATGCTGAAAAATAAAGAAGAAGAAAATCAACCTTCCTCTCAGAAAGAAATAGCTCCTAATCCTCTCTCTAAAAGAAATCTTAAAGAGAAGTCACTAATGACTTATAATTCCAAAAGAGCTAAAACTCCAATGCTAAGAGCTTATACAAGGAAATACACTCATCCCTCTTCCAAGTTCCTCAAAGAAATTTTAACCACTGAGCCCTCTATAGAAGACACTCTTCCTTTAGAACAGACTTCCTTTACTCCTAAAAAGATTGTTAAAGAATTCAACAATGGTATGAAACATTATTTTGTTACTTTTAACTTAATTTTCATTATGAATTCCCACTGTTGAATCTCTTTTTTTCACATGAAAAAATATCAAAACTCACTACTCCTTTTCCTTTAGAGTTGGAATTTGGAAAAAAATCCAGGTTTCTCATGACCTAAAGGCCACTAAGGCTTCTTCACTGGAGGTGAGACAAGAATTCCTTTATTATATATATTGGTATGCTAGTCTGGTAATAGATTTTTTTATAGATTACAAACAAAGGATGTTTGGTCTACATCGACGACCTTAGAAAAAGTCTTTGACCTAAGCTTCTTAGATCTTTCTTGTGACCTTCCTTCCAGTGTTGCACCAACAATCAACTTTAAAGACCTATCAAGAATCAAGGAATCTTTGAGACTCACCATGTGGCAAAAGTTGCAATTCTTGATTAATATTCAACATAGTTCTTTTTTGAGTATGTTGTCTTATATTAGTTCTACAACTTAGTCATCTATTATTGGGGGACTTCTAAGCAAAGCTAAGTATTTGCTTCCTTTGAAAAATCTTGCCATGATTAGGTTATGTACTGAAAAAAGTTAAGCCTCTTGTATCAATGTAAAATGGACTAAGTTGCATATGAAACTAAAGGCAAGAATCTTCTAACAAAAATTCAAAAGCTGAAACATGAATTTGATTCCTCAGAAAATGAAGCTATTAAGCATGAACTTTATATTAAGCTGATTAGAGAAAAATAGGAAATCCTAAAACAAGATGTATAGAAGTTTAGTCAGAAACTTCATGAAGTCAAGCAGATGACTGCAAAATTGGGGAAGTCATTGATGATACAAAAAGACAGTCAACTTTTGGAAGCAGTAGGTGTAATAAGCCAAAGAGGACCAAGTGTCATGTATTAGTCAATAGGGTGAAATTGGAATTTTTTTCTAAACGTTAATCTAAGTTATTTTATTTCAAGAATTCACTCTCATTCCTTGATTCTCATTCTTTTGAAAAAAAGGTAGGTATATAAGGTTTTAAATACTTTCCATTAATAAAATGACTATGAGGTTCACCTTCCAGACTAGATAACCAATAGGTGTTACGACTTAAAACTTTTTAAATTCTAAATAGTGCTTCCTAATTTGGCAACAATTTATCCCATTCTTTGTCTTTTATTCTAGGTGGTAAGATCAACTTCCATATTAGTTCCCTTCATAGAATTTTCGCCTACAAATTCTTTTATTGTAAAATTTTGCCACCTATCTTTTTTAAATAATCATATTATTTAAAGCCTGAAGTCAAACTTCAGTTAAATATTCTAGCTTTTTGTTTAGCTACTCTCAAGGATGGAATCACTACTTCTGTATGAAAAATAACATCATGTCTATATGTTAAGGCAAATGGGCTAACTCCTATGGTAATATGTTTAAAAGTATGATACGCCTATAAAGTTTCAAACATAATTTTGTGCCATTCTATTAGATTATCTTCTAATATTTTCTTGAGAATCTCTATAATTATTTTATTAGATACTTCAGCTTGTCCATTAGCCTAAGCATAATAAAAATTTGAATTTAATAATTTTATTCCTTAATCTTTAGCAAAATCTCTAACTTCCTAGCCCATAAGCATAGTTCCTTGATCATTAGTTCTTGATTGAGGATTTCAAATCCATGAATAATCTATTCCTTGATGAATTTAATTACATATGTTTGAGCAACATTCTTCATAGGTTGTGCTACCACCCATTTAGTGAAGTACTCTATAGCCAATAAAATAAAACTATGGCCTTTTGAGGATGGTGGATATATCTTCCCAATGACATCAATGGTCCATCTTTTAAATAGTCATGGTTTAACTATAAAATGTAACTCATATATATGAATTCTTTGAATTCTTCCATAATTCTAACACTATTTAAACCGCCAGTATATGATATGCAATCTTTCAAGGTGTTTGGCCAATAATATCTATACTGAGGTATAAGACATGTCATCTTTATTTCAAACTGATGTTCCACATATTCCCTTTCATAAACTTGTCATATTTCTATTAATGCCTCGAGTATTTGAAGACATCTTAAAAGAAGTTCATCATTTCTTCGATGAAACATAATTCCTTCATTCAACATAAAATTGTATGCTTGTTAATTAAGTTTTAAAGGCACCTTTCTGTTAGGATTTTCCAATAAATCCTTATTCTCTAACTTCTAATCATGGGTGAGTTCTTTATCAACATTATAAACTTCAAATGAAATCCTTCTCTTATAATAAACTTATGGACTAAGTCCTTAGACATTTTCAACTAGGATGCCATATGTGAAATTTCTTTTTTCTCCCAAATTTCAGCTCACAGAATATGTTAAAATTCTATGTTATCAAAGAATTCTATCAATTGGACAGTAACGGTATAATAGGGAGATAAGGCTAAACTCATGCAATTATATTGCCTTGACATTTGGTATAACAATAGCTATAAATCAACTTTGATTAAAACTTCTTTAGCTCCAAGATAAATCAAAATTTCTACTCCAATTATTAAGCCTTCATAATATGCTTAATTAGGGGTACATAAAAAGTTCATTTTTTAGGAAGAAAAGAGTTTTGGTTCCTTTTGGTATGGTTATGACTACTCCATCACTAGTTGACTTCTCTATAAAAAAGCCCATCAAACTTAAACTCCCATAACTGTTTTTCACAATTAAGAACAAAATGTCCCTCATCTTCTTGTATTTTAATTGAGTGATGGTTTTTTTAAGAAGTCAGTTTGTGTCAAACCTTTTACATATTTCTAAAGATAAAATATCAAGTCAAAGTTTACAAGAGTCATAAGCCCGCTTTCTAATATTTCCTTAGAGGATTGATTTATTTAATGTATATTTCATTAAATTAGTTTTTGAAACCACATAGACCTTATTTTATAACAAGTAATGCCTTAATTTTGAATAACTAAATACAATGCTAGCCATAACTTAACGATGGGCAAATACTTCTTTTTTGTTGGTGTAAGAATTATGCTCAGATAATAAATAGCTTATTCATGGTCAGCATATTATTTTGGGCCAATAGACATCTAATAAGTTCTTCCACATTAAAGGAATCAATACCAAAGGGTTGGTTAAATATTCCTTAGTATTATTGAATGTCGCTTGATGCCTTTCCTCCTAATGGAATTCTTTAGAATTCTTCAACTTTAAGTCTGAGAATTCTTTTATTTTTCCTACTAGATTGGCAATGAATCTCTTCCTATAGTTCACGTAACCTATAAACCTATGAAGCTCCTTTTTAGTTTGAGGTGGTTCTACTTCAAGAATGGTTTCTTCCTTATTCTTATCCAATTTAATTCCTCTATTTTTAGCTAAAAGCAACCCCCCCCCCCAAAAGGTTCCTATTTTTACTATAAAAATACATTTTAAAGGATTTAAATTTAATTTAGGCATTTTCATCCTATGAAAGGCTTCCCATAAATTCTAGGTATGATATATGCTCTTCTTTGACCTTGCAACAGTATTATATATGTAAACTTCCAACATACCCCCTATCAAATCATGAAAAATTGCATTCAATGGCCCTCTAATATATGGCTCCTACATTCTTTAGACTAAAAGGATTTAAAACCTACTCAAATATCCCAAGTTGTTTTAGAAAAATAATTTTCAGCTATACAAATGTGATTATAACTGGAAAGTAATCCATAAAAGAGAATAAAAATGTCTAGCTGTTGCTTTTATTAAAGAATATGTAATCAACATCATATATACGTCCTTAGAAGTGTCCGCATTTAAATCTCTAAAGTTTACACAAAATTTTAATTTTACATTCTTTTTTATACAAGCATGACATTACCCAACCGCTTAGTATATTTGGCTAGTCTAATAAAACTAACCTTACATAATTTTTTTTATTCTTTGACCTTTAGCTCAACTTCTTTTCACCATCTCCTAGGAGGTTGATGATGATGGCAAAATTCTAGTTTTATCAGAAGTTTGTGTTTTACCAATGTTCTACTCAATCCTGGCATCTTAGTATAGCTTCTAAGTGTTTCAAAAGTTTTGCTAATTTCAACTTTATCTTTGAGTCAAAGTCTTTATTAATAAAGATTATGCAAATTTCTTCTTAATTGTCCAAATTCATTTCCTCTAATGTTTCTTGATTTTAGACCTCACATTCATCAAACTTTTTAATAGCATACTTTAACTCTTGGGCACCACTTTCAATCATTTTTGTTTGTTCCTCTTCTTCAAAATTGTGAGGGCGACCCTTAGAGTAATTGGTAATGTTACTCCTTTGTGACCAAAAGGGTTACAGGTTCGAGTCATAGTAAATAACCTCTTTGTAAAATGCAAAGGGAAGGCTGTGTATAATTGATAACCCTCTCTTGTTCCTCGCAAAGCTTAGAACATTATGCAATGGGGTTTGCCCCTCTTCTTCAAAATCCAATTCTGCATTATCGCATCCATTTATTTCTTCTAAATTCTTGAAGATTTGCTGCATTCAATATTTGATTTCTACAGTTGCAGCTACTACCCATTCTTTTCATGAGAATTCACTCATTATGTTTCTCTATAATAGGAACCTTCATTAACCTAGAAACATGCATGATGGTAGTTATTTTAATGAATTTTTAGCCTATGTTTTTATATTTTCTTTACCTTACTTATGCCAAGAAGACTTTTGAATTTATGTCGACCTGAAATGATCCCTATAGAATTTTTCCTCCATCGTATTAAATTTAATACGGAATGGTTGTGAATCAATCCAGATGACTTCTACTTCATTTCCCTTCCGTAAAAGTAAAAGATGATGGAGAGATGGTATAATGTAATAATTGGGGTAGATCCAATCTCATCCCAATAAAACTTAGTACCATACATGGCTGTCAATAACAAAGAATGCAGTTAACAAAGTCTTCCTTCTTACTGTAATATTTACAGGGAGAATTCCCCATTTCCTAGTAGTTTCACCATTGAATGTAGAAAAATATACTTTAATTAGAATTAAGTCAACATCATCTTTCCCTAAATTTATCATCATTTTAGTTGGCGTAATATTTATTGCCAACCCATGATCTACCAAAACTCTTGAATTTGGTATTCTGTTGATATGAGCCTTAATATATAAAAGTCTTATATATTGTGTCATAACCTCAATTGGCTTTTCAAATACTAACTTCTCAGGAATTCTTGGTCATATTGCCAATACTGACACCTTACATTGTCCTTTGTTAGGAGGGGTCTTTGTGTTCTTTCCACTAGATTTGCCAAATGAAGCTAGGAGCTTTATGAAAGAAACAATAAATAAGAATTTTCCTAATTGTAATGAACTCATTGGAATCCTTTTCTTAGCTCTTAGAGCAGGCTGGCTTCCTATAAAGTCTGGATTCACTTTTGTATTATCTTGCTTTTCACTGATGACTTCTACCCTTCCTTTTTATTATTGGGTTCTTTAGTACTTTCTTTAGAGAAAATGAGTCTTACACGAGATGACTTTCTTGAAGTTAGCTCCTTCATTAGCTTATTTTTTCTCAATCTCAGTAGTGGATCTCTACCTCTAAAGTTGTCTTTTTTGAGTTCAAGTTAAGAGTATCAAATTTTATAGATGTTTTACTTATTTCCAATTTCAAGATGGTGAAACTCTTAGTGGCTATACAAATTTGGGGTTTTTACGCTGATAACTCATAATTTAAGGTTCATTTCTTTACCTATAAACTTGAATGAATTATGCTTGGTGATTTTTCTTTTAAATTTTTACTTTCTATCTTAGGAATTCATTGACCCTAATTCTTGAAGTTAATATTATATTTGGGAACAAAAACCGTTGTTCCTAAATTTAATGCCAACGCGGTCTCGTGATTTTCTGATATATATATATAAGTTTTAATATTTACCCTCGATAATCTGCAAGCACACAGGTTGTTCGCGTAGTACCTAAGGTATCGATCTTACGAGGAGGGATAGTTTAATCCTAAATCTAAAGCCAAAACAAAGTCTAATCCTAAATCTAAAGTCAAAACAAAGTCTAATCTTAAATCTAAAGCCAAAACAATTCACAGTAATTCAATTGTAACAAAACTAAGGTAAGAACTTAATTCAATCACAAAACTCAATTCCAAGAATCAATTACAAAATTATTAACAAAATAGTGATTGCAACACCCAATTAAGAATTGACGTAAAGAACTACCAATTGAGAAAAAGGGGAATTTTATCTATCTTTAATGCTAGCCTAATAGATTATGAATTACTAGATTATTGGTTCTAGACGATCTTAGGGTTGATTATACTCTCTCGAGTTATAACCATTAACCCTAATTTATAATAATCAGATTATGGGAATTGCAATCTCTCGATTAACAATCTATCCAAAACCTTAATTAGATATGAAGTTCTCCAAAAACTATCGGGAACCTATATAAGATCTCTCTTTGCATAATTTATTGATTTGATTTAATTCTCATTCTATTAAATTACCTAACTCTCGTTAGCCCAATTTAATTATTTTTCACTCGATTCACCCTCTTAGTTTATCACCGAGTTATGCAATTGCAGAAATTAAATCACAATAAATCCAATAAAAACATAAACAATCAAATTTCATTAAATCAAAGATTAAATAACCCGAAGGTGAGTGTGGACATCCTCAACATTCACACAATCCTATCATCAACAGCTATTCCAATTTTATACATTAATAAAATTGAAAATAAACTAGAAACAAGATCTGAATGGATGATGGAGGTAGCATCATCAAAAAACCTCCTGTTCCAGGAAGTACTTCACATCAGCTTCTTCCCCACATCTCTCTTCCTTCTTCTCTTTCTCAATCTCTCGATGAACTCTTTCTGGGGTTTCTCAATGGTAGCTGATGCAAAAGTTATCTCTGCTCCTTTTTCTTATTCTTTAAATATCGTTTGTGTTCTTAATAGCCTTAGGGTTTTTCTAGGGTCAAAAAGGTCCGAAAAATTCCTTAAAATTTGACATTTTAACTTATTTGGGCGCCTGCCCGATGCAAGCCACGATGGTAGCCCTTCATGCCATAATCGTGGGCCACATCTGAGCCTTCTGTCATGATTGTGGTAATTAGGCCACGATCATGGGTTATGTCCTGGGTTTCTATCACGATATAGGCCATGATTGTGGGCTAACTCTAATGCCTCTGTCACGATCGTGGCCTATTTGTTTCAGCCCGAGTATCTCTGAAACTTCTCCATTCTTCGATCTTAACCCTAAAACACTAACAAACACATCAAGATACCTCAAAGACATAATAATTAAGCTCAAAGACTTGACTAACCCATAAAAACACTTAAGCACAATTAATTAACAAACTAACACAATTCTAACTTAAACACATACTAAATGATTAAGTTAACACTTAATTACATAACAAACTAAACCTTAAAACTTGATGCAATTCACACTTATCATAATTTCAAACGATCATCCATAATTTTTTACTTCTCTTTAATGTCTAATAGATACTGCTCAGATGTTTCGAAAGATTGTGAAGTAACAAACATACACAAACTTTCATTTGAGCAGTATCTATATTCTTAAGAGTTATATAATTCTTATTATGCCTTAGAAAGTGAAATCACTCTATTAAGAGACAAATTGTTATTTAAGAACTTACTTTTGATTTTACATTTTATTTTTTTAGTTAGCTTTTTATAAGCTTATTATACATTTCGAGTGTGGAAGGTTGGAGAACCTTGAAAAATATATACTTGTGGGCTTAGATAGGCTCTTCAAATTTAATACTCGGATTCTTATAGTGAAATACTCAAGTTAGATATTTGGGGACTGGATGTAGGCTTAGTTGTTAGCCGAACCAGTATAAATCTACTGTGTCATTCTTTCTCTCTTCCTAACTTCTAAATTTTAGCGTTATAAGTTTGTGTTGTCAAGAGGCTCTTTTTGTTTCTATAAAGCAAAAGGTTCTTTTTTCTTTAAGCGTCGACAGGCTTCTATCAATTAATAAGCTTATTTCTATTTGACCTCTAGCAAGCTCCTATCGATTGATAGGCCCCTTTCTTTTTGAACACGAATAGGATCCTTTTGATTAATAGACTTCTTTTGTATTTTAAATAACTAATAAGATCCTTTCTTTTTAAATATTAACAGGTTCCTTTCAAAGTTTAATAGGACCTTTCCATTTATCAACTCATTTTGTTTAAGAAGGATTTTAAAGATTTAAAATACCTTGCAAATTTTTTAACACATACAATTCAACCATTTCTTGCATGTGTTTGCTTTATCATTTGATATCAGAGCAAGGTTTCACATTTATTATGTTTACAACACGTGATAGATCATAGCAATCAACTTAAGAAGTCTTGAAGGGCAATCCATCTCAAAGCCTCCTTACTTCAATGGAAACAACTACTCCTATTGGAAAGAGAGAATGACCATCTATCTTCAATCGATGGATATCGAAATTTGGAAAGCTATCAAAGCTAGAGCTACACCTCTTGTACTGACAATGTAGAAGTGTGGACTGATGTTGATAGAAGAAATGCACAACTGAATGCCAAAGCAAGACATCATCTGATATGTGCACTATTTCCAGAAGAGTACGAAAAGATATCCTACTATTCTATAGCAAACGAAATGTGGGACAAGCTTCAAGTTACTTTTGAAGGAACGAATGAGGTAAAGAAACATATAATAAGTATTTTAGTGCATCAATACAAGACTATTAGCATGAAACAAGGATAAACAACAGATGAATTCTTCAGACGTTTTAATAATGTCATCACTACCTTAAAAAACTTAGGCAAGATATATTCAAATGACGAGCTGGTAATAAAAATTTTAAGTTCATTACCAAAGGAATGGAGACCTAAAGTGACAGCTTTAGAAACCATAAAAGATCTTGATATAATCTCACTTGACTAGTTAAGAGGAAACCTAATGATTCATGAAGCCAAGGTTAGGCGAGATGAAGGATCCTCATACAGAAGAGTAATGGCATTGAAAGTAGTTGACGAATCAAATCCATCAAATGATGATGAAAGTCATACTGAGTTGTAAGTAGATGGAGTTGACGAATTCAACTTCATCGTCAAAAAATATGCTCGCTTATATAAAAAAAAAAGCTTATGAAGAAAACTGAAGGAAACAAGAAAACTGGAAACAACATGTTCCTATCAAAAGGTAGTAGCAGTAATAATAATACACAAAATAATCAAATCATATGCTATCACTGCAAGAAGCCTGGAAACACAAGACTAAAATGTCCTCTTCTTCAAAAGGACAAGACAGAAAACAGAAAACCCAAAAAGCATGTTATGTCTACAACTTGGTCAAATGAGGATTTTGATAACTTTGAAGAAGAACAACCTGAGGAAGTGAGCAACATTTACTTCATGGCCGAATCAGGAGATGATGAGGTATTATTCTAACTCTGATACTGAAATTGATGAATTGAGATATACATATCATGATTTATATGATCAGTACAAAAAATTAATAGTGCAATATTTCAAAAGGGTTGAGAAGTCAAGAAATAATGATGAATCTTTAACAAATAAGATTAAATTGTTATAATCGGAAAACAAGGATTTGTTGTCAAAGTCACTTATCTTGAAAATGATAATAAGCAAACAGTTTTTGAAAAAGAATGCTTGGAACAAAAATTAATTCACTTAGAAAACTCATTACTTGAAAATAACTCTACTAAGATAAAACAATTAGAAGAGAAAGTTACTGCTTTAAAACTCGAAAAAGAAGAATGTGTTAAGAAAATTATTTCTCTTGAAAAAGATCTTGCTAATTTTGTTAATGGAAGAAACAATCTTGATGCATTACTTGGGAGTAGTAAATGTGTTTTTGATAAGGCAGAAATAGGATATAATGAAAATAACAATATGATTAGGCCATACAAAAACTTCTTTTTTAAATCCAACAGTAGATATAGCCAAACAATAGGAACTTGATAAGTGGCAAAAATCATAACAACTATCATTCATCTGTTTTGTGCGATTATTGTAGTAGACATGGTCATATTAGTCACTCTTGTTACTTTCGAAAAATGAAAAAACCATCTCAAATGTATGTTTGGAGATCGAAAGATCAAACTACTAACGTGAAAGGACCCAAAAAGATTTAGGTACCTAAAATGAGATAATAAACTTTGCAGATATGCTTCAAAATGAAGACAAAGGAAAATTAATGGATAGTTAATAGCGGATGTTCAAGACACATGACAGGTGAAATATTGCATTTCAACTATATTGAAAGGAAAGACGGAGGTCACCAGAATTGGTAAAATCGGTGATAACTCTGCTTTTATTAATAATGTTCTTTTTGTTAATGGATTGAAACATAACTTACTTAACATAAGTCAATTATCTTATAAATGTTACATAATTACTTTCTATGCATCACATTGTGAAATAATTGACAATCATAATAATAATATTGTTTTCGTTGGTCCTAGTAATCAAAACATATATTATGCTAAATTGGAAGATATATCTTCTCAAAGTGACAACGGTTTTAAAGAAAAGGATTCACTTATCTGACACAGAAGATTTGGATATGCTAGTATGAGTATTTTATCACAATTGTCCAAAAATAAGTTAGTAAGAGGACTGCTAAATTTAAAATTTGAGACCAATCAGGTTTGTGAAGCTTGTTTAAAAGGAAAATAAATTAGAAGTAGCTTCGCTCTTAAAAATATTATGATTACTAACTAGACACTTGAACTTATACATATGGATTTATTTAGTCCTACTAGGACTTAAAGTTTTGGTGGTAAATATTACGGTTTTGTTATAGTTGATGATCTTTTCAGATTTACATGGGTTTATTTTCTATTAAATAAAGATGATACTTTTTAAGTCTTTGAGAAGTTTTGCAAGAAAGTTCAGATTGAAATACGGTACTGCATTACATTGATTTAAAGCAATTATATAAAAGAATTTGATAACAAAAAATTTGAGGACTTCTGTAACAAAAATGGTATAACTCACAACTTCTCATACCCAAGGACTCCGAAGAAAAATGGAGTTGTTGAGAGAAAGAATAGGACTCTCATAGATATGGCTAGAACAATGCTATATGAAAGTGACCTACCTCATGGTTACTGGGCAGAAGCTGTGTCAATTGCTTGTTATATACTCAACAGGTATCTCATAAGACCTATTCTGAAAAGGAACCTTTATGAGTTGTGGAAAGGAAGAAAACCAAATGTTGCTTACTTTTGAGCATTTGACTGTAAGTGATTTGTTTTAAACAAAGGAAAAGACAACCTTGAAAAGTTCGATGTGAGATCAGATGAAGCTATTTTTTTGGGCTATAGTACCGTTAGTAAAAGATTCAGAGTATATAATAAAAGAACACAGAAAATAGAAGAATCAATTAATATGGTATTTGATGAAGCATAACCTTCGATAACAACAACTGACTCAGATGATGAAGAGCATCCATTGGTACCTAAAAATACATTAGAGAACCAAACTACACATATAATACCTTCAGAATTACAAAATCAAGAAGGCCCCTCTGAAGTTAGAACAGAGCAGGGCTCCTTCATCTCAGTAGGTACCTATGCAACGAAAAACATCAAGAGAATGGAGAGGTCTTGATACACATCAATCTATTTTGGGAGATCCCTCTGGAAGTCTAAGAACAAGATCATCGTTCAAGAACAACTTTGTTGCTCTCATCTCACAAATAGAACCAAAGACTGTTAAAGAGGCCTTTATTGACGAAGATTGGGTTTTAGCCATGAAAGACAAACTGAATCAATTTTAAAAAACTAACTCTGGAATTTAGTACCTTGTCCTTGAAACAAGTCAATCATTGGGACTTGGTGGGTATTTCAAAACAAACTTGACGAAAATGGTAAGGTAGTAAGAAACAAAATTAGACTTGTAGCTCAAGGTTACAATCAACAGGAAGGTATTGATTTTGATGAAACTTATGCACCTATTGCTAAATTGGAATCGTTTAGAATTTTACTTGCCTTTGTATACTATAGAAACTTCAAGTTGCTCCAAATGGATGTTAAGGATGCATTATTAAATGGTTACATTAACGAAGAAGTATTTGTTAAGCAACCCCCAAGTTTTGAAGATGAAAACCATCCGGATTACTTGATGAAGTTAACCTTAGCTCTATATGGTTTAAAACAGACTCCTCAAGCATGATATGAGAGGTAAGTAACTTTCTTCTTAAGAATAACTTTAAAAGAGTAAAGGTCAATCGAACCTTATTTATTCAAAGAAAGGAGAATAGTGCAAATGTATGTTGATGACATAATATTTAGTACTACTAATATATCCTTCTATGAAGAATTCTCAGCATTAATGCAGGGGGAGTTTGAAATGAGCATGATGGGAGAATTATCATTCTTTCTCGGATTACAAATCAGACAAACAAACAAAAGAAATTTTCATTAGCCAAGACAAATACACGAAGGAACTCATTAAGAAATATCATTTTGAGAATGTCAAACTGATGGGTACTCCCACGTACACTGGAACTAAACTTGATAAAGATGAAGAAAGAAAAGCTATAGATGAGACAAAGTATAGAGGAATGATTAGGATACTACTATATCTTACAAACTCAAGACATGACATTATGCTAAGTGTATGTCTTTACGCATGCTTTTAATCAAACCCAAAAGAAAAAAACCTTCAAGCTATCAAAAGAATCTTTTGATATCTCCATGGAACTATGGATTTTGGACTATGGTATCCAAAAATTGATTCATTTAATATAATGGTCTATTGTGATGCAAATTATGCAGGTGATAAAGTCGATCGTAAAAGAACAAGTGGTCACTATCAATTTTTTAGAGGATGTCTAGTATCTTGGTCTTGTAAGAGGTAAAATTACACAATGCTTTTGACAACAGAAGCGGAATACATAGCAACTGTCAGCCGTTGTGCTCAAATCTTATGGATGAAGCATCAGCTATGAGATTTTTCTTTAAACTTTTCTCATATTCCTATATTACGTGATAATGTTAGTGCTATAAATCTTTCTAGAAATCCTATGCATCATTTTAGGACTAAGCATATGGAAATCAAACATCATTTTCTTGGAGATCATGTTTTAGAAGGTACCGTTGATCTTCTGCATGTTCATACTAGGAATCAAGTGGCTAATATTTTCCAAGCCACTCTTTAAAAATAGATTTTGCGTTTTAAGAAAAGAGCTTGGTATGTGCAAACTCTCTGATATTATTTCTGCATGAATATTCTCTATTACTTGTCTTTATTCTCTATTCTGATTCCTTAGAAACTCTCTTAGTTTAGTAGGCTCTTTAGATATTAGAAGGCTTCTCTCGGATTGACATTATAAGTTACACGTCCTAAAAATAGGGAGTTATTGATGGCGTCGTTTAAGCCTTTTTAAGAACATGTGCATATTCTAACAACTCTATATACGCGTCTGTCAGAAGATACATAACCGATTACGCTCCTCTTCTGGCTTGTACGTCTACTCATCCTCTCACGAGATCAATGCTTAGGAATCACTTAGTATACCCCAAGCAAACTTCTCTCAACTTCTCATCTCTATCATTGCGCCGCTTATTCTCTCTGTACCCTAACTCTCTGCATTCTTTTTGCCTCTTGTTTTATCTCTCAAACTTCACCAAACTCGCATATAATGACAAGAACAAAATCAAAAGGAAAAAAGAAAACCACAACTTCTTCTGTTAACCATGATGAAGCTCGTAACCACAACTTCTTCTGTTAACTATGATGAAGCTCGTATTACTGAACCTTTCTCCTCTAAACCTCAAGAGAAGAAAGTGCCTAAAATACATTGGATTACAAATGAAAATGATTTAGATGAAGAATCTATTCGGTTGATTAGACGACCACGGACTAGAGGAAATCTTACAAAATAAGCCAAGAAAAGTTTTGAATGAAAAGAAACTACAAATGCTGAAAAGAAAGAGGAAAAGCCAGAAAAAGAAAAAGGGAAGAAATAAAGAAATGCAAAGTGCCTGTAACTAAAGATACTATTAAGGACCCTATTGATAGAAAAGAGCTACCTCAAAAAGAGATATTTCCTAAAGAAAAAGGGCAAAGAAAATAAAGATAACTGCACATGAGCAAGGAAAGACATCAATACCACAAAAAATGTTTGAATCAATAGAAGCTGAAGTCCGCTATAAAACACAGTATAAGAAAAGAAAGGTTGTTGCTGGGCAGATATTACCTCCTATCATGTTTAATGACATAGGTATATATACCCAACTCTCCTTACTTTGTTGCCATTGGTTGGGAAAATTTTATGAAATTAGATGAGACAATATTCGATGAGCTAGTTAGGATATTCTACACACACATGAAAAAGGAAGCAATTAATGGAAAGCTAGCCATTGTCTAATGGGTACATGAATGTGAAATTTTAATTTCTGAAGAAATCTTAGGAGATATACTGGAAGTAGCTCTTACAAGGAGAACTAATTTTCCCTGTCATAAGTGGGATGTCAATGATCTGGAGTTAGTTAAAGTTGTCAAATCTATCTACCTTTATGCTAAAAACAACCAAGACAGGAGGCCCTGGAGCAAGCAATTAGACTTAATACTATGATGCCTTGTATCGCTTTCAACTACTTCAATTTTTCCTAAGAGTAGCTCAGTTGAAAGGTGTAGCTTGCTGGATACTTATAATTTGATAAAAGGGAACATAATGAATCTTCCAACTATGATCTTGAGGTTTATGGTAAATAAAGAGAATCATAAAAAAACCACTTATTGCCTACCTTATGGGATGTTGCTCACCAAGATTTTCAACCATTATGGAGTTCCTTTTGCAAATTCGAATTGGTATGAACCGGCTAAGTTTTACCCTCCCATTCCCTATCAATTTGGATACAAATTGCAAAACAATGTTTGAGTAAACAAAAGATCTGAAAGAGTAGTAGAAAACTTATATCCTGCTCTAGACCAACAAACTCTTACTCCTCAGGATGCAAATAGTGCAAAACTTCATCAACAACTATAGAACATTCAAGCTAATGAAGAACAGATGCGAGAACAAATAGATAGCATGCAAAATCAGCTTCTTCACATGCAGAACAACTTCTCTTCGCTTTAAGCATCAACAGACTCCTATCAATTAACATGCTTATTTTTATTTAAGCTGTAGAAGGCTCTTATTGATTGACAGATCCCTTTCTTTTTGAGTGCGAATAAGATCCTTTTGATTAATAGACTTCTTTTGTATTTTAAATAATTAACATGATCCTTTCGTTTTAAACATTAACAGGTTCCTTTCGAAGTTTAATAAGACCTTTCCATTTATCAACTCATTTTGTTTAAGAAAGATTTTAAATATCTTGCAATTTTTTTACACACACAATTCACCTTCTCTTGCGTGTATTTGCTTTCTCAAATCTTACATACGATTTGGGATTTTTGTGTTTGTGATATATTGTCCGTGCAATGCTTCTTCTTCGTTAGTGGTAAATAAATTATAAATAACGTACAATGCTTCATCTTCAGTACTGGTAAATAAATTATAAATAACTCCTGATATAATTTTCTATTTATGTATAAATTATATTGATCGTCATCTTGAAAGGTAATGAAAAATGAATGTACCGCTTCTTAAACTTTTTAGTTTTTGTTCTTACATTGTAATACGAATAACTAAGGGGTGAATTGATTACGTCTATTTCCTATTTCTCCGCTAAACAACCCAAATTAAGTTACGAAGATATATCATTTTAAGTGTTTAAAATCTTAATTTCGCAAATTTTAAGATTCGAGATAGTTTAGGAATTCATTAGTCTTTAATTTTAAAAAATATTATATAAGTATGACTATCACAATTTTGATAAAAGTTTGACGTTCTATTAAATTGCTGACTAAATCAATTAATTTGTAAAAATATAAAATTTTAAACATAACAAATATTATAATCTAATTTAAATTTTTTTTGAAAATATTAAAAATTAAAATTTCCATCATTAAAAAATACCTTTTAAGTAAAAAAATGTGTCATAATAAGGTGACAAGTGGTTAATTAACAAAAAGAAAAGGATACGAGGCGTGATTGACACGTTAAATAGCTCAAGTATTGGTGAACGGTTTGACGTTACGATATTGACAGCTTGAAGAATCCGCATGACAATCCAAGTATTGTAATTTAAGAAAATGACCAAAATTGAAAATATGTATATGTTAACATTTATTGATTTGAATAGACGCGGGTGGCTGGATTGGATGACAAGTCTTGCGACAAGGAGACCATTCGACTCTTACAGGTTTTGTGTGTAAAAGACGATGATGAATGAAAAAAGCGAAAGTCCATGCTTTTGCCCCAAGAAATACTCACTCACTTAAAGCTTCTTCACACCTCTCCTTAGTGGCGGCCAGGGTTTGCGCCTTTTTCTCCTTCTCCTCTCTTGCTTCTTCTCCACCTTCTCCGTCGTACTTGCTGCCGTATTCCGCCACGGTAACAATGCCCGGTATTAATCAGCACCAAGTGGAGTGGCCGGCGAGCAGAGTGAGGGATACTTTCATTAATTTCTTCGAGGAAAAGAATCACGTCAATTGGAAATCGAGTCCTGTTGTTCCTCTCAATGATCCAACCCTCCTCTTTGCAAATGCTGGTAATTTTGATTACCTGTGTGGCTTTTCATCAGTGTTTGGTTTGTGAGAAAATTGAAATGATTGTGAAGTTCCTTGCTTTTAGGTATGAACCAGTTTAAGCCGATCTTTTTGGGAACTGCAGACCCTTGCACTCAATTAAGCAAGCTAACACGAGCATGCAACACTCAAAAGTGCATTCGTGCTGGTGGTAAGCACAACGATCTTGATGATGTTGGTAAGGACACTTATCACCATACCTTCTTTGAGATGTTGGGAAACTGGTCGTTTGGTGATTATTTCAAAAATGAGGCAATTGAATGGGCTTGGGAGCTTCTGACCAAGGTAATTAATTTGGATTACTAATATACTTGTTTCTGTTATCTTAGGTGTCTGTAACTCTGGTCTTTTAATTCAAATTGATGCCTTGAGTTGTTGATCCTCAGGTTTATAAATTGCCATCTGATCGGTTCTATGCAACTTATTTTGGTGGTGATGAAAAAGCTGGTCTTGCTCCTGATACTGAAGCAAGAGATTTGTGGCTCAAATTTTTGCCAGCGAATCATGTTCTGCCATTTGGTTGTAAGGTATGGTTCTACAATGCTTTGGTTTTTATTTATGTTCGTCCTGCTGAGATGATTCTTTCAGTTATGCGTACGTTTTCTTTGATTACAATATTACTGTTACCTAAACAACATCAACATTTCAGTAGAAGCCTCGATGATATGCGGAGTGTGGAAAGGTTCAAAAATATGTAATCATATCTCAACTTGATAGAGAAGTGTTTTCAATAGACTCACTTAAAAAAACCAAAGAAATAAATATATAATATATGAAAATAAAATAACAGGAAATAAAAATACAACTAAAAATGAAA
>JAOTJB010007321.1:0-11576 GCA_027123815.1 Erythroxylum minutifolium | reverse complement strand
ATTATTATTATTATTATTATTATTATTATTATTATTATTATTATTATTATTATTATTATTATTATTATTAACAAAAGCATTTTTCTTTATGTATTTTGTTAATTACATTTGATGTTTTAATATTAAAGGTAAAATTATTGGAATAATTACTATGTAACTGAAATTATGATGAGATCATAATTATAAGATTAAATTTATATTTATTTATTATTTATATATTATTCCTAAAGTGTTCCTAATTTTAGTTTCATTAAGATGGGGATATTGATAAAATGGTAAAACTAGTACACGTTATGCTTTCTTCTTATGAAGCAAATAATTGATCTCATAAATTAAAGTATGGAGATACTTGAATAAACATATGAGTGCTTATTAGGATTTAAAAGAATAGACACTAAATTTATACTCTATGTCTAATTAGAACATTAAACGATGAAAGAATTAAATTATACATCATAACTATAGTTGGATGGGTTTAGTTAAATCACCTTGACATTTCTAATATTTGGGTAGCCATGACGTGTTTCTAGATGTTAATCTTTAATTTATGATTATAAATGGTTTAATTGAAGAATTAAAGATAAATAAAAATGAGTTTTAATGCTTCTAATTTCATTAATTTATAATTTATAATCATTGACAACAATATAAAAAAATATATTAGAAACTTAGTGAATCCAATATAAAAGAGCAGTTAAAAAGAGAAAAATAATTTAAATTAATTTAGAGTTAATTGTAAAGTTTGAAAAACTTCAGGGATCAAATATAAGATATTTGATTTTATTAAAATTAAATTCTAATTGGAGTGAAAGTTATATTTTTATTGTAATTAAGAAGTTTAATGCTATTAAGAATGAAACTTTTCTCTTTGTATAAATAGGAGGAAGAAATAAGGGAGCTATCTCTCCTGCCTTTTTCCTATCTAAAGTTGAGTTCTTTTTCTTTACTTTGTGGACACTGTTAAAGGCTGGACATATAGACAACTTATGGCTAATATCTTGAGAAGAAATTTTTGCAATAATTTAAATCAATTACAATTCAATTGCTTTTATGATTTATGTTTTTCAAGTTATTCAATTATTAAGATCCAATAAGAAAACTATAAAAAAAATTTCGTTGTGCCGTGATGAACAAGATTAGTTTCTCAATAGTGGTATCAGAGTCTCTTTTAATTATCTAACTTGGTTAAACTTATTTGATTGTTATTGATTTTGTAAGATTAAGGCTTAAATTTTGTTTTAATAAATTGCCAAATACAAATCAGGAGATAATTAACTATAGTTTATTTTAAATATCTAAAAATTAAAATCAAATTGTTTGCCCTTTTGTTTAAGTTTTTTGAAAATTAAAGATATTAGCCTTCCATATGAGTTTTCTTGCTTTTGAAAAACCCCTTCTATTTTTTTTTATAAAAAATATGTTCATGTGTTATGTTTTTATTTCCAGAAACATGTATTGCTTGCCTCCCTCTCATGCCTCTCTCTTCCTTTTTGTTTTTGGAATGATTATGTCATTTTCAAAATTTTAATCACAAGCCAATTTGCTTTTATAGTTTATAGAAAACATATTAAGCATGTCCCCCTATATTAGGTTTCTACAATAGTTGGATGAAGTTTCTGAAAACTTAGATCGATGTTACTTGAATGTTTTATGGTCTTATTTTGTTTGTGGCTATCAATTATCTGTTTTATATGTCTTCGCCACTGAAAATGCTCATTATTGGTGAATCTATCCTCTAGTAATAAAGGTGGTAGCATTGATCACCACAAGTAAGGGTAAAATCTCCTTTGGAGGAAGAGGCAAGATAAGGAGCCTTAGATGCGATGAAAATTTACTTGTAAGGCATATGCCTTATAAGGAGATCACGTTTAACTTGTCAAACATGCTTGGTATGTGTAGTTAATACTTGAAATATAGAATATGTGCACATGTATGCATATGCCAGTCAATGTTTGAAGAACAAAATGAGTGCATATGCCTCATGAAAAAGTTCTGGCACATCCACCAAATAGTTTCCACTTAATTTTTTATTTTATTATATATGTTTTAAGCCTTTTTTATTAAGTTAGTTTAATTAAGATTAAACTAGTTTAAGTTCCTAATAAATCTAGAAAAGTGTTTTCAAAAGGGTATATTAGGATTATTTTAAATTTTATTTTAAGTTTTTCGAGAATTGAATTATTAATTCAATTAAATTAGTTATCAAATTAATAACTAGAATCAAGCAAAGCTTTTAAAGATTTTTCTTTCATAATTTGTATAATAAGATTATAAAATTTTTGATGAGACTTAAATTTTTAAATCCTTTAATTAAATATTAATTTCATATTAAAAACATGTTAGTTTCCTTTAATTATTTACGAATAAAACCAGACTTTTGTTCATTGTAAGTCTTATTGAGTAAACTTAAGGCCTCTTTAACCGAATATGTTTTATTTTAATTTAATGGATCATACTTAACTAAATTTGCATCATTTGGATGAGCAAACTAATTATGATATAAATTTAAAGGTTGAATTAGGAATAATATACAAGATAAATTTGAGCAAATAGTTGTCACCAAACGGATCTAAGAATCATATAAGATGTGATTGATAAAGTTGATATCTCATTAATTTAAATTTAGTTGGTTTATTGATTAAACTCAAGATCAACTAGGTTTGAATGAATCATAGCTCACTAAGAAATTATTTGATAATTTCTTGATTTAATAGTGAGACTAGTATTTTAAATAAAATAGTGGGAGTAACTAAATATTTATTAAATTCTTTATTTTATTTGATTTTATGGAATAAAAAAATACTTGCTCTTTTCTGTCTTTTGGTTGTCAAATAAAATGATGAATTTTTTATGTTGATTTTATAACTTAAGAATCATTTTTAGGCAAGAAAAGAAAACATATGTTCTTAACACTACTATACTACTAGAGCTTAGTTCAAATATAGGTGATGAAGTTTGGGACAGATATTAACCTCATATTGATGATGTTAAACATGCTATTTATGTAATGTTAGCTAGTATATCTATTGAGCTTCAGAGTCAACATGAGAACATGGATGGTCTTGTTATACTTTTACTTCTCAAAGAGTTGTTTAGTAAACGAAGTAGGCTAGAGAGATATCAATTTTCCAAACTATTATTTCAATTCAAGATGGAATAATGATCTTCAATACAATTACATGTACTGAAAATGATTGGCTATATTGAAAAACTAAGCCAATTAGGTTTTATCATTGACTATGAGTTAAGCGTACCATAATCTCTTAGTTCGAATTTTTCATAGTTCATTATGAACCTCCTTATCAACTAAAACGATGTGTTATTGCCTGAACTATTGAATATTTTCAAGACTATAGAGAGATATCTTAAGAAGGAACTTATTTATGTTTTTATTATATATTCTTTTAAAAGCAAGAAAAAATTCTAAAAAGCATAAGAATAAGAAATAGAAGGCTTTTGCTAAAGTAGAAAAACTAAAAGGTGGTGTCAAGATGAAGAATAATGATAAGGGAACATATTTTCATTTTAGAGTTAATGGATACTAGAGGAACTATAAAGTTTAACTTGTTAGCCTGAAAGATAAAAAGCTCAAGGAAGTTACTTCTTCATATATGTTTATGATTGAGATTAACTTTTCTACTTCCACTCCACATTTTTGGATATTGGATACTGGACGAATTTCTAATATTTATAATAAAAAGCATATGCTAATAAGGAGTAAATCATTAAGGAAAGGTGAAGTGGGCCTATGAGTTGGTAAAAAAGTAAGAGTTATTATATTAGTTGTAGGAACTTGTAGTTTAGCTTTGTCTTCTAGTCTTTTACTAGAATTAGATGACTATTTTTATGTTCCACTTATTACTAGAAACAATATTTCTATCTTATTTAGTTTTAAATGGATTTGTCTTTGTTATTAAGAATAAGAGTTGTTCTTTTTATAAAGATGACCTTTATTATGGCTCTAGATTACTTATAAATAGTTTGTATGAATTAGATCTTGAAAGGCAAATCTATAATATAAATAACAAGAAAACTAAGTTAAGTGACTAAAATTAATCTTATTTATAGCATTGTAGGTTGCATCATATTAACAAAAGTATAATCATAAAGTTACATAAAGGAGCATATTTAGATCCTTTTGATTATAAGTCATATGAAACTTGTGAATCTTGTTTATTGAAAAAGATTATCAAACTGCCCTTTAATTGAAAGGTAGAGCATGCTAATTAGTTACTAGAGCTTATGCATTTGAATCTATATAGCTATAATTCTACTTAGGCTAGAGGTAGATACTTATATTTTATTACTTTCATAAATGACTACTCCAAATATAATTTGTGTACTTAATGAAATGAAAGTTTGAATCACTTAAAAAATTGAAAGAATTTAGATTTGAGGTTAAGAAACAAACTGGTAGAAGTATTAAGACACTTAGATCTAATCGAGAGTACTTAGACCATGAGTTTTTTGGTTACCTAAAAGAGAACGAGATTCTCTTATAATGGACTCCTCTTAGAACTCCATAATCTAATAGAGTGTTTGAGAGGAGAAACCGTACTCTATTAGATTGAGTATGTTTTATGTTAAGTCATATAGTTTTTCCTACTCCTTTTGAAGATATGCATTTGAAACTACTGCTTACCTTCTAAGTAAAATTCCATACAGATCAATTGATAAGAAACTATATGAAATATGTATGGTAGTAGACAGAAATTTTCATACCTAAAGATTTAGGAATATGATGCTTAAGTGAAGTAACTTTCGATAAGCTTTAAGCTAAGTCAAATAAATACAAATTTGTAAGGTATCCAAAAGGTGTTTGTTTTAATATAACTACATTCCTAGAAAGAGAATTAATTCTTAAGCAAAGTAATGGGAGTAAGGTAGAACTTAGAGAAGTTCAAAAACCACAATTTCACATCTAAATAGAATAAGAACGTCAAGTTGATACATATGATGTACAATCAAGGTTCAAGAGACATATAGTCCACGATAGCTATTAGGTTACATCGTCCCTCTATTAGATTATTTCTATATATTGAAAAGGGATAAATAATATATTTTTAATAGATGATGAGCTTACTATGTTTAAGAAAGTAATGTCTAACATTGACTTTTTAAAATGGTATTAATCCGTGAGATCTAAAAAATAATCAATGTACACTAAACAGTTTAACTTTAGTGGATGCTCCTAATGGTATTGTACCTATTAGATACAAGCAGGTTCTAAAGAGAAAAACTAGTATAGATGGTAATATGCACACTTATAAATTAAGGCTGGTGGCCAAAGGTTACAAAAAAAAGTAAGGAGTTGATTTTGATGAATCTATTTATTAAGATATGATTAAATTCATGAAGATCTTATTGACTATAACTATTTTTTTAGTAATAATGAAATATGACAAATGGATGTCACAATAACATTTCTAAAAAAAATTTGCTTAAAGATGTGTATATGACACATCCTAAAAGATTTTGAATCTAATAGATTTCCTAATTAAATATGCAAGTTGCAAAAAGTATACTTATAGACTTAATCAAGTGTCACAGGGTTAGAACATCTATTTTGATGAGGCAATCAAAGAGTTTGATTTTATAAAAAATATGTATAAATTATATGTATATAAAAAGGTTAATGGGAGTGCAGTCATCTTTCTAGTGTTATATATGGATAACAAATTGCTTATTGGAAATGACATACCAATGCTCCAATATGTAAAGAATTCCAAGAACTTTTTGATGAAGGATATAGGAGAAACATCATATATTATAGGAATAAAAATATATAGAGATCGTTAAAAAGGTTGCTTGGTTTATCTTAATCCATATATATAGACAAAGTACTAAAGAGGTTTAACATAAAGAATTATAAAAGGGCATTCTTATATCATATGAATTTTCTTTCTCACAAAGTATGTGTTGAAAGACACAGGAAGAGAGAGATAAAATTCAATGCGTTCTGTATCTTTCAACCATTGGATCAATCATACATGTGATGTTATATGTTAGATCAAATATCTCTTATACTTTGAGCATAATAAGCAAATTTCAAGCCAATCCTAGTGATGGTCATTAGACTAACGTGAAAATCATCTTAAAGTATTGAAGAAGGACAAAAGATGTTTTCATGGTCTACAGAGAAGTTAAACTAAGAGTTTAATGTTATTTAGATGTTATTTTTTTGGTCTGATCTGAATGATAACATATCACAATCAAGGTATATCTTCACTCTAAATAGTGGTGCTATAAGTTAGAAAAGTTACAAGTGATCAACTATTATGGATTTTACTACTAAGGAAGAGGACATTCATTGTTAGAGGCAATAAATGAAGCAATTTGGTTATATAATTGATCTTTAGACATAGAGTTACCAAAGTATTTTATATAAGAACTATTATATTTTGATGATACTTATGGCCTATTCTATTTAGGTAGCTTAATCTATAGTACTTGAATATAGTATGAATTATACAGAGATAGATGAGTAAGTTAAGAAAGTATTCATCACTATAAAGTAAATAGGGCGAATGGTCTACTGTTCTTAATTAGTAGTGATTTAAAGAATTCTTTAACCAGAGTAAGTTAAGATTTGAAAATTTGTTTTCAAATATTAATTATAAAGGAATTGCTAATTAGCATGAAGAAATATGATTGGATTTAGAAGAGTAGACACTGAATATATACCTTATATCCAATTGGATTGTTGGATTGCGAAAAAATTAAATTATACATGATAAGCGTAAATTGATATGTTTAATCAGACCACTTTGACATTCCTAATATTTAGATAGTCATGTCATATTACCAGACTTCAATCTTGATCTATAATTATAAATTACTTAATGAAAGAATTAAAGATAAATTAAAAGGAGTTTTAATTTATCTGATCGTAATTATGAATTAAAATTATAATTTATAATCTTTACTAATATCCTAGGAACTTAATGGACCACCATAAATACAAGATTAATTAAAAAGAAAAAATAATTTAAATGAAGATAGACTTAATTGTGAACTTTAAGAAATTTCATGAATCCAATGTAAGATATTTGACTTTTAAATTATAATTTTAATTAGAGTTATGCTTTAATTATAATTAGGAAGGTTAATTTTTAAAACCATAAACTCTTATATCTTTCTCTATAAATAGGAATAAGAGGAATTAAGGTTTTAATTAAAAAATTCTTGATCTTTAAACCCTTTATGTAATATTTGAAATGTTTTTCGATTAAGTTGTAGTCAAAGAAATATGAATTGATGCTTGAAAAAACTTTAAAAAATCTTAATACATATTTTCAGGCACACTAGCCAATCGATGTGTATGTACAATTGACTAATATACTATTTTAAACACATTATTCAACTAGCAGGTATGGTCAATCATTATGATGTTTCTAGTGACATTGATTGACTAATATCTTTGTGTGATCAACTAATTGGTCAAGAGTTTTGAAAATTAAATATCATGAATTTATAAGTGATGTTGGTTAAATATATTAGTCGATCAATATGGTACATTGTTAACTAATATACCATAATGATCGACCAATATCATTGTTACTAATCGTTAGAACAATTAGTTTTTCAAGGAAGAATGTACAAGAGTTTATCTTTACCTTAATAAAGATTCTTGTATGAATGTTCCTCTTCACTTAATTGAAAGAAGAGTTTAGTGGAATTTCAAAAAAGTCCTAGAGAGTGGACGTATGTAAGACTTATTTGCTAAAACATTATAAGAATAGTATACAACTTCTATCCCCTACAATATTTATACTATTCTTGATTAATTTATTGACTTTTATTAAATTATTATTGCATTTTATTATTTAATTTGAAATCAGTCAAAATTTTTATTATTAAGTTATAAAACTTTTCTTAAATTCACAAAAAGCCTAATTCACTCCCTCTTAATGTCATTAAGAGCCAACATAATAAAACATAAAATAATATTTAAAATATATATTTCTGTTCCTATTTTGAAATCAATTATATTTTGTTTATTAAAATATAAATTTAATATAAATAAGGCCCTTGTACCAAATTAGGAATTTGGTATCTTAAGCATATATTATTTAATTTTAATTGTTATTCATACGCAAATTATATTGATAGTCTTTTGGATAGAAAGAGCATATCTAATATTTACCAATTCATAAGAAGATTAGTCTTATGCTTTAGTAAGAATCAAAATTAAGTTTCCTTATCAACTATAAAATTCAAATATATGGAGAACAATATTTTTATACACAAATCCTTTAGCTTATACATTAACTAAGATAGTATGAAATGGATCTTACAGAGATACCTATTAGTTGTAATAATATTAGCTCCATTTGCCTCATAATAAACCTAATTCAATGCTTTAAAACTAAACATATAGAAATTAAATATCATTATGTTAGAGATCATGAGTATATTAAGCTAGAATTTTTTCAAAATTTATTTGGAGAGTATATGTACTGATTTAGAAATTTTGGTGAAAATTTGAGGATTTTCTGGAATTTAAGGGTATTTTTGGACTAAGAAAAATGTCAAGTGGCAAAATAATTGATGAATAGTAATAGAAATAAATGTCAAATGTTAGTGAAAATTTTAATATGTGACATTGGGAATTAATGACATATGTCATTAAAAATTGGGAGTCAATTGGATTAGAAATGGGAAACAAATAGACTAGTTGTTAAAGGAGGGACAAAGGAAACTATGAAAAAGTGACATGTGGCAAGTGATATGTGTCACTTGCCACACCATTTGTTTCACCCAAGATATTTTTATCTTGCAAGACTATCTCTACTTGTCTTTCATTTCGACAAAGCACGTTTTCTTCTTCTTTCTATATTTGTTCTTCATCTCTTTTATTCTTCTTTTCTTCCATCCATATACGACACTCTCTTCTTACAACCCTCATGATCTTTGATTTTCCTCAACTCCTTTACCAGTTTCTTCAAACTTCTTATTGTCTTCTTCGTCTTTGATGCCAAAAACCTAGCTCATTCCTGTTTAAGTGGTAATGATCATATGAAGATGGAAAGCTAGGGTTGAGTGTGGTTTGAAGATCTTGAAGCTTAAACAAGTAAGTACATGTTAATCCTTATGAGTTGTTAGTATATGAGATAAATTTGGTGATTATTTAACATTACATCATCACGAGGAAAGATGTTTGTTTTATGAACATCATGGATTTTAAGATATAGAAATTTTTGATGTGTTGATTTTGAATATTTGATGATCAAAATGTTATGAGATAATGTTAAATTAATTTTCGGAGTTGAAAGATCAATGAAAATGAGTATGAGATTAATGCAGAAAATTCATGATAAATGAATTTGTAAATGCTCTGTTTCTGTTGATGTCTTCACTGTTATACTTGAGTTTTGTTAAGTGTTTTTAGAGATGATTTAAAATGAGTTTAGAGTGATGGAATCGATATATGGTGATGTCTGGAGATGGGAATGAACGTTTAAAATGAAAGTTAGAGTTAAAAATGAAGTGTATGCAGAAAAAATGAAAGTGAAGGAAGTGCAGAAAAATGGAGATATGCATAAGTGTGACCTTCTGTTTTGAGGCTTCTGCTTTAATATGGGATTTTTGGCTTTATTTGTCGATGAATTGAGTTAAATGAAGTCGAAAATGGGGGTTGAGTTAAGTTAGAGATGTTGGTTTGAGTAGAGGAAAAGAAGAAGAAGAAGAAATTGCAGTATCAGAAGAAAAGCAAGACAGCTTCAAACATCTTTTAGTATTTTGGCTATATCTCCTTCTCCCGACCTCTAAATTACATGGGACTTAAACCATTGGACTCAAAACACATGGATTTACCTCTCCACCAAAAATTGTAGCCATCTGATATCATTAGGGAGATATTATTGGGGAGAGATTAGGTGAAAAATTTGGGACTGGTTCGAGTGGGTGTGCACGGTCTTGCGTTAATGTCGCACGGCCGTGATTTTGTTGGTGTGCATAGGCATGTGTGATGGTTGCAAGCCCGTGACCTGTTTATATTGGGATGCACAGCCGTGCATTAATGTTGCACAGCCATGACTTATTTTGTTAAATTCAAAAGTGCACTGCACCCAAGAGCTTTTGGTCACCGGACATCTTTCCTTCTTTTATAACTTCTTCTCTAGTCATCCAAATGGAATGATTCTAATTTGGAGTGAACTAGAGACATAGGGCTACAAAATTTCTAAAGAAATCCACTTTTAGTTCTACCTCTAAGACTTCCAAAATCTGTTGTGAAATTGAGTCTTGATTAGGGATGGAGTACTACCCGAGACAGAAATTATATCTTGATGTTTTCATAAAAATTGAATGGATATAGGCTGAATTAGACGAAAGTATCTTCCCAAAAGTAGTAGTTCATTCTCTTATCTTTCAATTGGTATTAAGTTTGTAATTTTTAAATATATGAGTTGAAAGTTATGAGTTGTACAATTTGAGGGTGTTATCATAAACTAACCAAAAGTTCAATTATATATAGTCTGTGGTATTGTGAGCATCTCATAGCATACTTAACCAAATTGAATGATCTTGGTGTCATTAGAAACTTAAGAGATAGATGAAAAATTTTATAGAAGAAAGCAAACTCGAATTACTTCATTTTCATTATTAGATTGATCATGGAAAGTTGAACTGAAAGTGTGTCTTTCGAAAAATCTGAATTGAAGAAATGAGTCATGAATTATGATTTTTATAATTTTATTGAGGTATTAACTATAAGTATAAATGATACTTAAGTGACTTTGTAAATATGAATTATTTGTGACAAGAATAATGGAAAGATACCTGGGATTGTCATTGAGCATGCATTATACACGACAAATATGAATATGTATGTGATTGGGTGTTTATATGATTGTGCAATTAATAATGTGTGTAAATGTGTATTATATTATGTTGATACTCAGGATAGAACATCCGCATCCAGATACTAACAGAAGAAATAAATAAGAACTTTTCTATCTATACATTGAAACGAATGATATAGATTTATAGAACAGATGAGCCTTAGTACAGTTGGAACAAATTGAAAAAGAATCAGAAATTAAAGAGGATGAGATATGCAGTTAATATACAGATTGTATGTATTAAGAGGTTATTATTAAAGATAGATCAAATCTTCATAGCGATATTATTCCCCCTCAAGATGGGTCTCGGTGAGAGAGACCAATCTTGTCTCGTAGGAAAAGAAAACGAATTCGTGGAAGTGGCTTGGTTAAGGCATCTGCAAGTTGGTCTGTGGAGGAGACGTGAGCAACTCTGAGAGTGCCATTTTGAACTTGATCACGTATGAAGTGAAAATCGATAGTCACATGCTTCATTCTAGAGTGAAAGACAGGATTGGAGCACAATTGATTTGTGCCAATGTTGTCACGGTAAATCACAGGACAATTTTGCAATTGAATACCAAGATCATCTAGTAAATAACACACCCAATTTATTTCAGCAGTGGTATTTGCAACAGAACGATATTCTGCTTCAATAGAGGACGAGCTATAGAGCGTTGTTTCTTTGAACTCCACGAAATTGGATTCTTACCAAGGTAAACAATGTAAGCACTAGTTGAGCAAAAAGTATCC
>JAOTJB010007314.1:0-11576 GCA_027123815.1 Erythroxylum minutifolium | reverse complement strand
GTGAACATGCCCTCGGGAACACAAGTGCAACAGTAGTTTTAAGGATAAGGACGCACACACTGAAAGACAGACATGCAGGTTTAAGGTTCAGCCAATCACGTATTGGAGTATATGTGTCAGGGCCAGTAAACAAGCTGACTTTGAAATTAAGAGGTCTTAATCCTTTTTAACAGCTAGCTTTGACCTCCAGTCTTTAGACGTTGACAATTAATGGTTACGTGTCAGGTTTGACTCTACTGATGGCTGTCATGCAAGGCCACACTGGTGGCAATGCCCATCGACGTTTGCCTCTTAGTGAAAATGGATACGCTCATTGAATATTCTTAAACTGATGGCATAAAATGAATTTTAATTTCTGATTAATATTCAAATCAAAATTTTTAATTTTTGACTAGTACTATTTTTAATAGACAAAAAATATCTTCACAATAAAAATAATATCTTTCAATTATTTTACGATTAATTTAGTTGTTTATTCGCGTTAAGCATTTAATTAAACACCTCTCCAAATAAAAATGACCCTATATGTAACAAAATTTTCAAGTGAGAAATGATGTATGAAGCAACATAAACGAGCAAAAAATTAACTTTCTTGTAATGCTAAAAGTTGAGTTTATTTATTCAAAAGTTAAATAACTATAAACGTATTTACACATAAACTGATTTAGATTATGTTAAAGAATAACGGGAATTCAAATTTTTAATAAACTTAATAAATTACTATTTGTAATTTCGTTAACTTTCGAGCGCATTCTTACTTTCGCGCGCATATAAAATTGAACAGTTTTCTATTACTAGAAAAATCTTTAATCATTATCAAAACTTATTAAGAGTAAATGAAAAGTACAACTATTACTCAGCTCTTTTTGAGTTTGGATAGCAACAAGTGAAAAAAGAACTTCAAATTGAAATTTTATTTGTGAAATTCTAACAAAACAACCTTGCAATTTATGACACATAATTGTTTCCTGCTTATAAATAGAGGTCCAAGCATGTCTCACAGAACCTACATTGCTTTCAATTCCCATCTTTCACCGTCTCACATAGATAGAATCACCACAATCCTCTTCCATCTTTTCCAGAGATTACTATCCTTTAGCTCCGACTTATAGCTAGATAGTCCCCTCTTATTCAGATCGGTCTTGTTGTATCCCTATAGTACATCAAGGTCAGAGGTGAAAATAGTCCTAAAGAAGATATATGTGTATCAGTTTTTTTTCCCCCCTCTTGTTTAATTGTTCACGTCCACTCTAATTTTCACTTCCTAGTTTGTGATTTATAGTTATCTGACCATTTTCCTTTTTGTTGATACTCTTCTCTTGTAGATTCTCAGCCTTCTTTACTTGCATTGTTTGGAGATTTAGTAGAAAATTAAACAAATCTTGTTTTATCCTTACTTTTTTAAAAGAAAAAAATCTCAAGCTCTAGGCTTTTTTTCTATCTTGAGTGTGGTTTGGCTCTAATCAATGAGTTCTTCACTGATTCACAGTTCTTTAGTTTTTTCCATGTATTTTAGCTCAAGCTTTTCTCAGTTTTTATGCACAAAACAAATATGTATGCATGTACAAGTTATACAGTCACGTTTTGTGGGCAGGTAAACCACAGAGGAAGCAGTTCAAGGAAATCATCTCAAGCGAAGCAAAGTAAGTGGCGTAAAAAAGAGATGACTTTGACTTGTACAGTTTTTTGGGGCTATAACTTCAGTGAAGTGGTGAAATTCCATGAAGGACTTGCTTTCCTTTTCAAATTTCCTTATCTTAGTGTCGAGATCCTTCCCTTTTCGTCAAGGTTACTGGATAGACTTTTTTGCATATGAGTGATTTTCTACTCTAATATGGTCTTCTCTACAAGGAAAGTCTGTTCAAGATAAGGAACTTGTCACTTTAACCCATTTGGGTTCGAGTCCATTAATTACCAACCTTAAGAGCACACAGACTAAAGTTTGCTCGAGAAAAGAAAAAGAAAATTAAGCCCAATATCAGATCTAGCAATTCTTATGCCTTTATTTTTTTAAAAAAAATCTTATGTCTTCCTTTTTCTCTTTAAAATTGTTCAGTTTATCCTTGATTTGAGCAACCGGTAAAAAGAATCTACAGGAAAATCCAAGTAATATAAATTTTATATACTTATTCCACCTTATTTTTGTCGGTTACACTCTTCTTCTCCAAAAGTTAGTGATTCTTTTTGTTATTTTGTTTAGAACTGAGACTTAATATTAAGTATAGTAGATCACATAGAGAGAAACTCTGTTTGTTTGTCGTTTATTTCATTAGTCCAAAAATAATATTTTGTTTAGTTTGGTCTCCGAATCTCTTCCATTTCCAAGGGAGTTATAACTTACTTGACATATAGTGTGTAACATTCATTCCACTTCTACGAAACCCTGGTTGCTCGCTGTCTATGTGTGCTCCAAGCTCTTTGGTTGCGGAAAATCAATAGATGATATTAATTGCTAAAAAACTTGGAAACTTTTTCAATGTTTTTCTGCAAGTACTTGGGGTTTTTGGTCTGCGTGTTCTTACCTATTTTTGTTGTTTTCAGACGACATTGTGTGACAGCAGTAAATTATTCTTTGTACGTCAGAAAGTTACAACTATTGTGCCTAGGTTCCAATGGATCCTAATTCATATACAAACAACCCCGAAGACTTTCAATTTGATTATGACTATCCAATAGACGTAAGTCAATTGATGGGAGATGGGGATGATCCTATCAGTGCAAACTTTCCATCTAATCAAACAGTTGGACATATCTCAAATGTACGTGACAATTTTTTTTAGAATAATATTTTATTTATTTCTGGTTTCTCATTCTTTAACATTTTTATCTTAGATACGATGATTAAGTTCTTGGTCTATATATATAGAAGTTTGGTTTTGATATGGAGTTGCAGAATGGTAGCTTTTATATTCTTTTAGGACATTTTGTTTATAGGACATTCTCCTATATAGGAAACTTTCCACTTTTGTTGATGTAATCTCTACAACATCAGTATAGTATTG
Source organism: Erythroxylum minutifolium (assembly GCA_027123815.1). NCBI lineage: Eukaryota > Viridiplantae > Streptophyta > Magnoliopsida > Malpighiales > Erythroxylaceae > Erythroxylum > Erythroxylum minutifolium. Next base: position 8,574 of record JAOTJB010007314.1, on the reverse strand, counting down.
CCTAACCTATTTTTCGATTGTTTCCTGCAACCCTTTTGAGCAAATAGCAACAGGAGGTCGGAGAACTGGGATCATCGTCATGTGGAAGCAATCTGCAAGCGCTGAATCAAAACCTGACAGAAGTGATTCCTGGTTCTTGTACTCCAGTAATGGAAGGTACTCCCTTTCTGGAACCGATCCAAGAAGATACTCCATTTGTGGTGCAACCAGATTCATCGTCTTTCGGTTCTCCAGTTATGGAGATTCCACAACGAACGTTTTCGACAGTGGTACTATTGTCTTCTTCTTCATCCTTAATCTCTCCATGATATACACTTAACTTTACATGAATATTTCAGGTTCCAGAATCTCAGTATTTGTCCAGGGCATATATAAGTTTGAGCTTTTGGAATTGCATGTCCATATTTGTGTATAAATCACTAACCGTATATGGTTACGGTGATTATAGCAGGAGCACTTGGAAGCAGGAAACGATGATCAGGCACTAGAAGAGTGGTTGAACAACACTAATCCAGACACAACTGGAATAGCATCATTAACATCATCAGATACTTTAGTTGCTAATCCTGCAACAAATGCCCCATTGGATATGGGAACACCCTCGGTTGGTCCTCCATCAGTAACTGAGGCTACCCAGCCCTACGTCCCAGCAGTAAGAATATGGAATCACTTACCATCTGTAAATCTATTTAATCACTGATTAGTTTATGCTCTTATAGAATTTGAGCAAATGGTTTCATCTCCTTCTTAATGCTTTCTGCTCTTACTGTATTTTTACGAGTGTCTACGTGAAACCAGAAATCTAGCCTTTGAAATGACAATAAGTATTGGTCAGGATAGGTAGTCACGTGTTCAACACCATCAAACTACTAAATTAAACCTTAACTTCAAGTGATCCTTTCGGGTAATAAATTAAAAGAGGGGTTTTGAAGTTCCGTTACATGACCAGTATGATGAAGGCCCTTCAACATCTTACTAATATTCATTTTTGTGTTTCTATTTTAGCCTGAGCTACTTGGGAACTTCGGCAACCACGTTCAAGTCTCTAATTCTCCGGTAAATAAATATTAGAAACTGGAATATGTGAAAGGTTTTCCTCCTTGCCGTTTAGGGTTGTCGTTTAGGCATAAATTTTTGCTATTTGTTTGCGATACTCATCAGGTTCACTTGGAGCCAGTAGTATTTCCAGGAATTGAGTCCCAACAAAGTCATAGATCAATCTTCGGACAAGAGCCTGCCTTAACAACAAACGGAGGAAACATCGAACAGACAATGTCTACGTTTGCTATTCCCTTGCTAAGCCCTACACACAGTTACCCGCAAACATCGGTAACTTGGCGTAACTTTGTATTATTTGATTTTGCTTCTCAAGTAACAATTTGATTAGCTACATTTCATCACTTTGAATCTGATGATCAGGTGGGAATGGCACAGGTCCCACAAACTGGAGTGGTTCAGTTATTTCAGGATGAAAACAACTGGACGATCAACACCCCAATCATGCCAAGTTCCCCGTCACAAATTCCCTTTCAACAAAATGATTTCGTCTCGTATGATACTTTCATAACTTCTCTTGTATATCTTGTTGTTCCACAATTTCTTCAGTTTCATTACATATTCTTGACATGTTTATTTTTCTTATTAACACTGTAGGCCTCATGTGAATCGTACTTCGGGGTTCAGCGAAGGTTCCAACCTTTTTGTCAACCAACGGCGGCAGAACATGGCAATTAGTGACAGTTTGATGAGGAATAATAACGCTCAGCAAGCAGGCCAGTTTCCAACAACTTCATTTCTTCAACCCTCTGGTGTAAGTACCTGTCTTTTAATCTCATTCTCCTTAAATAAGGAAACTAGGTGCTTGAATGCTTTACAAGAGATCACACCGATACATGGCAGCGATTGCAATTGATGTAACCGAAGTATTAGTAATTCACCAACAATGATAAATTTAGTTCCAGGCCATGATTTTGACCAAGATAAACATTATTGATATCAGAACGAAAATTCAAGGGCAGTTATAATTGGAAGATCATCATCTTCTTTATCTGGGATCTCCTCACAAGCTGCTAATAGGGTTCCTCAAATGAGCAGCACCAGTTCTGCCTTAAGCAGCCTGCTTTTGCCTTCAACACGGTACGGTTGTTCCATGTTACACTGCACTTTATAGTAATATTTTTATTTAGTTTTGTTGTTTGTATATGAGAAACCAAAAAACTTAAACATAATTCTAGTAATTCATATTGATAATAGGTAATTAAGTGGCACTTACTAATTTATTAAGTTTGCTGTCTTTGATTTAGCACCCAGCAATGTCGAATTTTGCCAGCTACATGCGTTGGCCGTGGCGCCCAACATTCCAACTCCCTACTGCTGCCTGAGACTTTTGTGCCTGAAAGGTAACTAAATGAAAGCAATTCTTTGGTAATTAATTAGTTGAAGGTTGGATGCACTATAATAATAGAAATTAGATATCACATTTCATTAGGGTCTTTTCAATCGTAAAAAAGTAATTTTATATTTTTCACTATCAGTTATATGCTGCATAAATCTATACCTTCCCTTTTCAAAGTACTAAAAAAAAGGAAGAAAATGGTGCTCAGGTACGACAAGTGACTGAATAGACTTTAACAGAAAACGAAAAATCAACATCGTGAATTATATTTCTTAAAATTAAATAATTTAATAAGCTTTGCCGGAATAGTAGACATTCAAATTATTGACGAATACTTCTTAATTAATTAGGCCTCAGCCGTTATTGAGTGCATTATTAGCAGATAATCGAACCCAAGGAATGAGGAGTGCTTATACTCCAAGGTCCCGCTTCTCTTTCACACCAACTACTCAATCCTGGTAAGTTTCTCAGTCTGTAACTTGTATTCGTTATTCCTTAGATTAGAAACTATAATGAATTATCATATATAGTTCATTGGATATGGTGTGGTTGTGACTTAACTTTTCTATTATGTAGGACCCAGCAGTTTTTAAATCACGATTATCAACCATCTGTCCTAGCCAATTCATACGGTCGGCAAAGCCAAAATACAATTCTTCCTATCCCTTCTTTGTCACAAAGGTATGCATATATGATTATTTCAAGTTAATCAAACAAATTAGGTTAAGATAGTCTCAGTTCAGTACAATTTCGTATTTTAGATAATAATTGAAGTTTGATTTATTTGATTTCTCTAATTAGGTCAGAATTTCAGCTTCCTATGGCAAATGGGATAATAGATTTCCAGTCTTATAGGCCTTCCTCAGCCATTTCCTCAGCGACTCCTGGGTATATTATCTTTGAGCTCTAGTTATTTTAAAGAGGTCAAAAAAACTTATTACGAAAAGCAAAAACATATTATGAAGTTATCAGATTGATTTGAATTAATTATCATCCAATCACAAAACATTTTCCTTGTCTATGAAAAACAACAATAGAGTATGAAAGTGCAGAAATTAAATATATTACTACGTTATAGTACCAAAGTTTATATTGGTTTCTTATGACATGGACATCAAAATAACGAATGTTCGACAAATAATTGCTGAAATATGATGTTGAGATGACACGCAGGACTCGACAACAATCATGCTATCAACAGCTCCTCAGTCAACTTCCTGCAACTCGGATTTTACCATCTTTGCAGCGAGCTTCCTCCTCAGTGTTTGACCCTTCGCCAGTATATGGGTACGCAGATAATCATATTTAAATTTCTACTATTGAAAAATAAGATGTAAATACAACATTTACCCGTGCCATCTTTTAAGTTACAAGAACTATAAGAGATTGATAGTACATATGTGTGTGTGTTTCTCTATTTAAGGAGTTTTAATTTCACATGTTTAGGTCTTTTGAACACTTGGAGCAACTATTCAACCCGACAACAAATCTTAATAATCCACACCAAGGCAGCTCCTTTCAGCTTGGATCTTCATGGATGACTGGGTACACGTATGATTTTATTTTTTGTTTCACGAAGAAGCTTATCATCATTTTCACATTCGTCAAATACAACACCTTACAGAATAAATGGAAAATTAAAATGCGAATTCCCATTTAGACTTGGTTTTACCTGGTTGGCATTTGATTAGATTGAATGATTGAAGTATTTTATAAATTTTCACTTATCTCTAAATAATTTATAAATATCAGGGGTCGACAATATTCCTTGGTATAGTAACATTTAATTATTGATACACAGTCATATGCTCAATTTATTTAAAAAATGACTAAGTTGTTCTACAACTTTTCCTTACGCGAAGTTATGGTTATTTTGATGATTAGGTTTTGAACTTTCATGTTGTTAGTTAAAGGCCATGGGAGGTATAGCGCAATTAATGTTTTGCTTAACTTCTTCATTTTTTCATTAAGATTTCAATAAAATAGAATCTACCTCATATCATAAATACAACCACTCATATTTATGTAGCCATTACTCCAGAATTTATTTTCATTCAATGTGAATTAAATGATATCTTCAATTGCATAAACACTTACTATCTCCATTTACTCCATTACATTCAACCAGACCCTATATAAAGGTCAAAAGAAATTGCATCTTGGAGCAAGTTCTAGGACCTTATCGTTTATGTTAAGAAGAGCTTGTTCCACCTACTAACATGAGGTTGGCTAACAGGGGAAGGAATTATCGTCGAGGTCGACAACAAGCACAAACAACCAGTGGCATGACCTCCATGCTCAACCCTCCTCGAATGGAGGGTCTTTTTGCCAGCTCAAACGAACCTCAACAGGTAAAGTCTTTCTTACTAGACCGTACATCATTTTGAAACACGATACCGCTTTGTGCTTTAAATTAACTAATCAAATTTCTATGTATATTGGAGAGTAGAAGTGTGCAGAATTTTTTTTGGGGTAAGTAAGTGTTCACAAACTTTCTTATTCCTTACACATTTCTAAAATCGTTGAAACAGGGAAATTTTAGCATTCTGAATTTCGAAGCACCAACAAGGAACACAGCACAGAGAACAACCAGAGAGGTATTGAGTTGAATGCATTTATTTGTCTTCGAAGCCTTTATTAGTTTCACTTCGCAGCTTAGTCGATCCCTCTCTTCCTGGTCTCTCTAAATGGGGGATATATGTCAATTGCCAACCTTATAAATGGTGCAATTAACACTAGTACTTCATGTTTCAATTTGGTTTCAAAAGGGAACTGCTGGGAGAAGTAGCCGTGATAGGATGCCATCGGATCACACTAGCGCAGCACCACCGCCACCTTTGAGGCGTCCCAAGGTTTCACCAAGCACTTATCATCTAATAAACAAAATGTTAAAGAACAAATTTAGTGGGCTCCTTTAAAGAGTTTAGCATAAAGAGTCCTAGTTTAGATAACACTTTTGTTGTTTTCATCTGCTGTAGAGGGCAGCAGGAACTCAAGCGATGACCTCAAATGACATTCCAACAACTGAAGGGGTCATTACCATTGATGAGGATCATCAAAGGTACTGTTCTACGATATTCAGTGTTCGAAATAGTCTAAAATTGAACCGCGTACTGATTTATTAGTATAGATATTTAAACAGCTTCATTCCAAATGCAATGTATGATCCCTTGTTTGAAGGTGTCGGACTGGCTGTTGATCCTCATCTTAGGATGTTCTCTTTCAACTAGATGGAGGGTGCATCCATAGGGTATTAATTATTTCCATATCTCTCACTAGTTCCAATTCAGTTGGTTTCTTCTGTAATATAATTAATACTTCACTGGGAACGAGGTCATTTATTTCTGTTTTGTTTCAACACTTTTACAGGGTAGACTAGAAGGCCGAAATGGAGGCCCTGGAGTCTGGATTATTTGAATTTAATGTCCTTAAAATGTGCCAGAACTCCACTATATTTCTTTTTTATATTTATTATACCCATTCAGCCAAACATGTAATGGCTTTTCTTTTGTAGAACTTTCCTGCTTTATATGTTGTAATTTTCAGACATTGCCGTCTAGACAACAGTGTCATAGTTCAAGAATGTCAGTTATGTTCTGGTCAGAACGGTGGATAATGTGCTTCACCCACCTCGTGCGAAATTTTGAAAGTTGATTCTTTTTGTATATATAAAATGTATTAGTTATCTTATATTATATAGTTTATTAAAGTTACTGACTTTCGATCTCTTGGTTTGAAGCTCGAGGCACGATGTTAAAATTAGTGTATTGAACCTCCTGCGTGGATTTAACAGAAACAACTTTACAATATAACACGAATTAAAGGCCAAAAAATAAAATAGTTCAACACTCTAATTCGTATTGATTTCTTGATAACCAAAAGAAAGAGGAACATATTCAACAGAAGTCTGACCTCAATTGAAATTACATTTTTATGATTAGGAAGTATACCGGAAAGTTTAGAAGGTCTCTACCCATTTTCTAAATAGCCCAAATATAACTAATTTCACCTTAGCATGGATATGTTGCTTGAAATCCAACAATGGTTTCAAGTGATTGTGATTGTACTCAAAATTTCTGGTCAAATCTAAGCAGCTGCAGTGCGCATTAGAAGAAGTTATTTAGAGCCTATGATCAGAAATTTATAATTCATTGGTGGAAGCGATATATTCTAATTAAAGAATAAAAATATATTTAATTTGAAATTTAAAAAACTTGAAAAATCAAATTTATTGGTAACATAATGAAAATAATGAAAAATGACAAGTTTTATATTTTCTACAACTATTTATAATAAAAATAATATAAAATTCTTATCATCCTACAACTGTTTATAATAAAAAATAACACTAATATAAATTTTACTCAAAATAGAATTTTAAAATATAAAATTTATTGGAAATAAAATTCTAAAATATTGGTTGGCTGCAAATTTTTGAACAACAAAAGCAGTCGGCCCACGAAATTGAAATGAAAGAATTAAACAACCACTTTTGATCAAATTTTTGTGGTTAGGCACTGAAAGAAAGAAAAGCAGCTACCAATTTTGACAACGGGGAAGCTGAAATTCGGTAGCCATTTTGATGGCCTTGACTTTCATGTAGAAGTTTGCCTATAAATAGGCTTTCAATGCCATTCACTTAAAAAAATGTTAGGGAAGCAAAACGACAGAGAGAAAAATAAGAAAGCTAAGAGTTTTTTTGGGTGTAATTGGGACCTGGGTTTGAGATAAACACTTGATTGTATTTATTCTTTCATTTATTAGCGAATTGCTTGATAATTGCCACCCGTGGACATAGGTAGAATATTGATACCAAGCCATGTAAATCTGTATGTGTTTATTCTTACACTTTCTCTTATATGTTAGTAGTCTTGTTATTGTATGTGTGTGACTCAATCCAAGAAAGATCTAACGTCTTTCTGCGTAAACAATCCTATCAAGTGGTATTAGAGCTCGAGGTTGGAGATTTTAAGTCACAGCAATGGCCAGGAAATCAACAGGTAAGATTTCTACTACTAAATTTGATGTTGAGAAATTTGATGGCAAGATGAACTTTAGTTTATGGCAAGTCTAAGTCAATGTCGTATTGATCCAGCAAGGTTTACATAAAGCCTTGAGAGGCAAAGATGCAAAACCCGTAGATATGAAAGATGAAGACTGGGAGGAGTATGACTTACAGGCGTGTAGCACAATCAGACTGTGCTTGATGAAGGACATTATTTTGCATGTGGCTAATGAGGAGTCCGCTAAGAGCTTACGGGAGAAGCTCAAAAGCCTGTACATGTCAAAGTCCCTGCACAATCGGTTATATCTCAAGAAGAGGTTATTCAACTTCCGGATGAAAGGAGGAGTCTCCATGAACGATCACCTAAACGACTTCAATCAAATCGTTAGTGAGCTTTGCAACATGGGCGAAACTCTTAAAGATGAAGATAAAGCAATATGTTTGCTTAATTCATTGCCTGAAAAATACGACTTTCTGGTGACCACGTTGCTGCACAATAAAGATACCATAGGGTATGGAGAAGTTAGTGCAACATTATTAGAGCATGCTTCGAGGAGGAAGCTTCCCGATATGGACAAAGACTCAAACTCCGAAAGTTTGATAGCACGAGACTGGAGGATGGACTTTGGAGAACTGAACACGCACCACCTACAGACTTTGTTGCTAAAGTTGCTAAATTACGTCAGGAGCAAACATATTTACGGCGCATCGTTCATAAGATAGAGCACAATGTGGCAGCTTTATTTAGTTGTTTCAGCAGCGAGCCCCCTCCATTTCCTCCGTCACCATGATCCTGGTAACTTCTGTCCTTACTCCAGGCCTTTAATTTATATTGTCTTGTCTTTGATTACATTGCGGACAATGTAAGTTATAAGTGTGGGGTGAGGAGACTGTTTTCTTTTGATATTTGATAGCTTTCTTTTTGATATAATGAAAAAAAAATTTGTTGCTGGTGTTTCTGTGATTTTTCTATGATTTTTCATGTTGGGTTGTCATAGGACATGCGCATGTCGTGGTGCTATATTGGTTGCAATTGCATTTTATCTTTTCTGCATGTATTGTTTACGTTGCTTTGCATGGGTCTACTTGCTGATACGACATTGTCATGTGGTAACTAGTTGCACCTGTTAGTTTATTTATTTTCATTTTTGAATGTTCATGCATCAATTAACAT
>JAOTJB010007289.1:0-11577 GCA_027123815.1 Erythroxylum minutifolium | reverse complement strand
AATTGCATTTCTTAAGTTTTCTAAGAACAATTGATACTGCAAATTGCTATTTTTGATTGTAGGATCCTCAAGGAGAAAGGAGTCAATGTGCTGAATTGAAGTCAACAGGAGATCATAGCCTTCAGGAAAAGTTCGCTGTAGCGAGCCCATCTGTCGCCGCGGTGAAAAATGATAAATCTAGGCTGAACTTTTGGGAGAAGTTCTCCGCGGAAAAGATTAATTCTTTTGCCGTGGCGAAGGAGCCAGCAAAGAAAAAATCCTTTCAAGTAAAGTTTGTCGCGGCGAGAGACATTTGTCGCTGCGGCAAACCTTTGAAAACCTGGACAATATTTGGAAAAATCTCTCATTGTTCCAACCCGACCTGCGACCTAACATTCACAAACATGCCAAATTAGGTTATCCAGAGACTTCGACATTATTGGGAAGAAGAGAAAAGTTCTCTCATTATTTTTTCTGATACTTCATCTGTCACTCTCGACTTTCATCCATCACCCATTTTTCACTTCTCATCATTGCTCTCTACTGCTGCCATGGATGCTATCGGTGTACCTACAGTTGTGAGTGCTCCTGGAGAGATGCTTGGCTAAACACCATTTTCTCTTGAAGATGAAACGATGGCTTGACTTCAATGGGCTTCAAAGGGGAGTAGTTTGTTCATATCTTTCTACACTGTTATGAACTCTTAAGTTAGGATTTATGCTTTGTAGTTATACTTTTCTTGATTAGAGTTTAATCAAGAGTTGAACAATGTATTTTGTTATTGGGTTTGTTGATGTAGAACTTGGAGCTTGAATATATGAAGTCTCATATATGTCATTTTATGATTTTGATAATACTCTTTTATCTACCTAGTTATGTTTCATAATGAGATAATGCTTGATCACCAAATTGACCACTTGCATTAACTTACCCATTACACACACTAAGATGCATTTAACAAGGTTTTAAGAAATGGAGTTCATTGATTAAAACCTTGGACTTAAAGGGTCCTTTAAGGTTTATCATTCGAAAACTTAGTGAATTTCACTCCCAAAAGATTTGTTTAAACCATGATAGCCAAAGCTTGTTTTCAAGAGGATTTTAATCACATTTGATCATTGTTTGAGTTTTCACTTTTCATTTCCCAAAAATCCAAAAACACCCTTTTTATATACTTTTCCTTCATTTAGTTCAATTCATTTAGTTAAATCAAAACATTCCAAAACCCCACTCTTAACTAATTTAGTTTGCATTTCATGACAATTAGGCTAGCTTAGATCAATTGCTTTAGGTTCCAATTAAGTGTGACGGCCCAGGGTTGCACTCTATATTGCAATCCTTGGAATTAATTTTTTTTATTCGATTTCTAAGGGAGTGATCCAAAGACTCAACCACACACTGATCAATTGCTAAGAAGTATTTGCATTGGATATTCATCCCAATATGAAGCCATTGAATTGCCCTTGAACTGTAGGTTGTTGCATTATGCAATAATTAGGGTTATTTATCCTAAGAAGGCTAGCAACAATCATATCACCTCATTGGATAAAGAAATAATATGGCATTTGGAAAAAGTGAGGAATATTAATTTTCCAAATTTGATCCTCCAAATGATGAGGAGAAAGGCAAATTGGTTGAGAGGAGAGCTTAAAGGGAAAACTATCAAGCATAAAGGTATGCCTTATGGAGCTTTGATTAATTATATCTCAAAGTTGCAAAAGTGTAATTTGAGTTCCTATGAACATTACCCATATCCCACAAATTGGAGCTGTACACCCTATAATATAAGGCGTATGAAGTTGGTAAAAACAACTGAGAAGGGTTAGGTGTATGCCTATCATGTGGAAAAGCTTGGTTTAACCTTAGAACAAGTACCTAAAAGACAAGGGTCAAAAAGAGCAAGTGAAAGGCCAAGTAATACAAGGCCAAGTAATATGAGGAGAAGTGAAGTATCCCAAGAAGAGCTTCAAGGAATTAGAGATCAAATTGAAGAAATTAATGTTCGAATGGATCTTCAACAAGGGATTCTAATTCGCTTGGAGAAAAGCGTCAAGAAAATATTTGACAAACTTGGTTGTAGACATGACGATATTTCTCCACCTTGATGGCCATTGCATTTCACTTAGACCGACATTTCTTCATTCCTCATTTTTAAGACAATGTTTGTTTGATTTGACTATATTTGTGTTTGACATTTATGTCAATTCCTATTAATGTGGATGTTTTGTTTCATTTCTTCATTTCCATTTTTTGATTATGACAAAAAGGGGGAGAAAATGAGGAAAAGAGGGAGGTAAAATAAATGTTATTCATTGATTAAGGGGAGACAAACTAAACAAAAAAAAAGACAAGGCATAAAAACCTTGATCATCTTTTCTTTGTTTTCAATTTCTTGTTTTCAATTTCTTAAACAATTTCTAAATCTTTTTTCATTATCAAAAAGGGGGAGATTGTTATACCAATGGAGGTTGACAAATTTAATCCTTCTATGTTTTGATAATAATAAAACTTAAGAAATAGCTAAGAAATAATTTTAGGTTAGTTGGATCAAAAGAAAGTTAATAAAAAATTTAGACCAGGCATCTAATAGTCGACTAATGATGGTCAGAGATAAAAAGCGCATATTTTGACTCGAACAATTGCACTAGTCGACTAATGAGGATTAGAAAAATAAAAATATGGATTTCATGTGAAGATTTTGCAAGAGGATCTTGCACATGTATCTTGACAGTTAAAGATTGGAGAATCGATCAGATCTGTTGGTTTGAGAACTTGACAAGTCAACTGTCATTTTTATAAGTTGACCATTCAAGGTACAGAATTGAACACTCATATAGAAGAGTGTTGTTAGTCAATTATCACTTGAAAGACAAGTCGACTATAATGTATTAGTCGACTACTATCAGGTACAGCTAAACAGATTTTAAATTTGACAAACGAATTCAAATGGGAGCAAATTTTTCTAGAACGTATAGGAGCGTCTTGAAGCCTATAAGTAGAGGCCTTCACTTCAGAAGAAGAAAACAAGCTCTTAAAAGAATTTATTCTCTCATTGCTCTTATATTTTTTACATAGCATACCTTGATCATCTTCAGCTGTGCTCAGCTTTATCATTTTATTACTATCCTTGTTATTATTGTAGGTTGAATGATAAAGAATCACTTGAGAGGTAGGATTTGTGCTGAGAAAACAAATCATTTGTAAGGTATAACTTGAGCCGGAAGTCAAGTTGATTGGAAGAGTTCACACTAAACTAAAAAGTGTGCAGTAAAGAGTTTTGACAAAATCCTAAGTGGCAGCTTAGGTAGAGGACATAGGTCTTTGCACCGAACCTCAATACATATTAAGTTTGCCTCTCTTCTCTACCTTTTTACTTTATATTTCGATTTGTTTTTATTTTGCCTTGTGTGTTTTAATTTTCTGTTTTGTAGCACTTTGCGAAAAGAGTTGAAAACTTAAAAGATCTATTCAACTCCCCTTCTAGATCGTTTTCAGAAAAGTCCCAGTGAATCTCAGGGCAGTCCTGGCAGAAAATTTAGCAAGCATCAGAACTGAGCTTTCAGACCACTGACTGGATCAAGGTAGTCAGGGTTCAGACAGAGGGGTAGTTCTGTTCAGTCTGGCAATAGCAGAATTGCAATATCGGGTCAGTTACTAACTTGTGAGCATTGTGGGAAGAAGCACAGTGGTGAATGATGGAGGTTAATAGGAGCCTGTCTTTGATGCAGCTCATTTGATCATCAGGCCAGGGACTGCTCTGTTGTGTTTAGAACACAGTCTAATAGAAGAGGAAATTTGGTGACAGAAACTATGGTTCAGCAGAGCCGAGTCAATGGGTTTGGGCAGAGAGGCTGTGGTAGAGGCAGAATAAGTTCTAGGAGTCCTACTGTTAGAACTGAGATATGGAGCAATCAACCGCAGTCTTAGGCCTGCGTCTATGCCATGATGAGACAAAAGGCTTAAGACTCTCCAGATGTTGTTGTAGGTTTGTTATAGGTGTAATTTGAGTCATTTGCATTGTTAAACCCTGGGTCTACACATTCATTCATCACCTCGCATCCGACATCTAGACTGCATTGTAAGAGAAAAATGTTGAATCGTTATTTAGTAGTGAGTACTCCAGTAGGAAGTACTACAGTAATTAGTGAGATGTGTAAGGGGTGCATAGTTCGAATTGACCAGGCAAAGTTAAAAGTTGATTTGATTGTATTGCTGTTGAAGGAAATAGATATTATTCTAGGCATAGATTGGCTCACTGCTTAGGTTGGTGATGAACTGTTATACTAAGGAGGTAGTTCTTGAATCCCCTAATCAGCCTAGAGTAGTATTTCGAGGAGTTAGGCAGGTAGTGCTAGCCCGACTAATTTCATTTGTGAGTGCTTTGAGATTGATTCGAGGTGAATATGAGGCTTATTTGGCCCATATAGTTAATACCCAGAATGAACTAACCATTTAGGATATTCTTGTTGTTAAGGATTTCCTGGATGTGTTTCCTATTGAACTACCGAGTTTACCCCAAGAAAGGGAGACGGAGTTTACCATTGACCTTGTTCTAGGTACCATTTCTATATCAATTCCTCCATATGGATATCACCTATGGAATTGAAGACTCAGATACAGGAGTTATTAGATAAGGGTTTTATTAGACCCAGTGTGTCACCTTGGGGAGCTCTACTCTTATTTGTGAAGAATAAAGATGGAACGTTGAGACTGTACATTTATTATAGTCAACAGAATCAGGTCACAGTGAAGAACAAGTACCCTTTGCCTAGAATCGATGATTTGTTTGATCGGTTACAAGGGGCTCAGGTTTTCACTAAGCTAGATTTGAGGTCTGGGTATTATCAGCTGAAGATAGCAGAGGTTGATGTACCGAAGAGTACTTTCAGGAGCATATATGGACATTATAAGTTTTTAGTAATGCTGTTTGGGTTGACTAATGCCCCAACTGCATTTATGGCATTAATGAATAAGGTATTTCAGCCCTACCTAGATCACTTTGTGATAGTATTTATCGATGACATTTTGGTGTATTCAAAGAGCAAATAAGAGCATGCTAAGCACTTAAGAGTGACACTACAGATTATAATGCAGAAATAACTATATGCTAAATTCAGTAAGTGTAAATTTTGGCTTGATCAAGTAATATTCTTGGGTTACATTGTATCGGGTTAGGACATACAAGTAGACCCAAAGAAAATAGAAGCAGTGATGAAGTGGGAAGCTCCAAGAAATGTGACTGAGATTCGGAGCTTCCTTGGGTTAGCTGGTTATTACATAACTTTTGAGGAAGAATATGCCTTTCAGATGGAATGATGATTGTCAGAGTTTTGAGGAGATAAAGCATCGGTTGACTACATGGTATTAGTTATTCCATCTAGATCTGGAGGATATGTTGTATACAGTGATGCTTCACACTAGGGTTTAGGATGTGTATTGATGCAGTATGACAAGGTAAAAGCATATGCATCGAGACAATTGAGGTCTCATGAGATTAACTACCCAGTACATGATTTAGAGCTTACTACTGTAGTATTTGCTTTGAAGATTTGGAGACACTACCTGTATGGTGAAACTTTTCAGGTATTTACTAATCATAAAAATTTAAAATTTTTGTTGAGTTAGAAGGAGTTGAATATGAGACAGAGGAGATGGATAGAATTGTTGAAAGATTATGATTTTACAATTAAGTATCATCCTGGCAAAGCTAATGTGGTAGCTGATGCATTAAGCAGAAAATCCAATAGTAATGTGGCATAGATACAAGCCTAAAGGTTACCAAACCTAGTACAATTAAGGGCATTAAATGTTAAATTGAATCTGGGGCATATGAAGCATTAGTAGCTACACCAAAGCTTAGGCCAATATTGCATGAGAGAATCAGAAAAGCTTAGAGTAAAGATCCAGAATTAGTGAAGCTTATTGAGAAGTTCAAACAGGATTCGAGTTCTGATTTTGAGTTGAGAGATGAGACACTATGGTTGAAGCAGAAATTGTGTGTACCTAATATTGATGATTTGAGAAGAGAGATTCTAGAAGAAGCACATATGGAACTTATTCTATGCATCCTGATATTACCAAGATGTACAGTACACTAAAACAACATTTCTGGTGGCTAGGGATAAAGAAGCAAGTGGCAGAGTATGTCGCTAAATGTTTAACTTGTTAGCAGATTAAGGCTGAGCATCAAGCTCTAGTTGAGAAGTTATAATCATTACTAATTCCGAAGTGGAAATGGGAACGAATCATATTGGATTTCATTATGGAATTGCCTAAGACTCTGAGGTAAAATGATACTATATGGGTTATAGTGGACTGATTGACTAATTCAACCCATTTCTTACTAGTGAGAGAGAATAGCTCATTAGACCAATTGGCACGAAAGTATGTACATGAAGAGATTAGACTACATAGGGTTTCGGTATCTATAGTATCGGACAGGGATCCAAGATTTACTTCAAGGTTTTGGAAGAGTCTATAGTTAGCCATAGGGATGAAGTTGAACTTCAGTACTGCATTCCATCCTCAAACAGATGGGTAGAGTGAGAGGACAATCAAGAATGTTGAGGATATGCTTAGAGCATGTGTATTGGAGTTTCAAGGAGCTTGGGATCAGTACATATCTTTGATTGAATTTGCTTACAACAACTACTACCACAGTGGTATTGGAATAAAACCTTATGAGGCGTTGTATGGCAGAAAGTTTCGATCGCCTCTATATTGGGATGAGGAAGGGTTGAGAATGATAGAATGCCCAAAATTGATACAAGATACAATAGATAAGGTGAAATTGATCCGAAGCTGAATAAAGCAGCACAAGATAGACAGAAGAGTTATATTGATCAGCACAAAAAGGACATGGAATACAGTGTCAGAGATAAAGTATTTCTGAGAGTCTCGCCTTGGTGAGGAGTGTTGAGATTTCACAAGACGGGTAAGTTGAGTCCTAAGTACTTTGGTCCTTATGAGATCCTTAAAAGGATAGGACCATTAGCGTATATATTAGCCTTACCAAGTGAAATGTCCCAGATACACAATGTATTTCATGTGAGCATGCTTAGGAGGTATAAATCTGACTCCAATGCATGCATTACCGACTCAAGAGATTGAAGTTATGTAGAGGAGCCGATCAAGATAGTAGGATATCAGACAAAACAATTGAGGAATCGGGTAATTCCATTGGTGAAAGTCCTGTGGAAAAATTACTTGAGAGAGGAAGCAACTTAGGAAATAGAGGAGCACATGAGAAAGCAATATCCCCACTTGTTTCATCAATTAGGTAAGAATTTGAATGATGAAATTCTTAAGGAGGGGAGAATTATAACATCCCATTATCCCACAATTAGGGTTAGAACCCTAGGATACAATATATGAGAGTTTATTGAGAATTTAGAAATACATTTCATGCATTATATGGCATACTCATACATGTTGACAATCATTAAAATAATTGTACATGCATTTCATTAACATTTTCTGGGTATAAGTGATTTTAATGCGATTAAAATGTAAATTGTGAATTATTTGTTCTGGAAATTGAATTGGTGAGTATTAGAATTAATTTCACATTTTTGGTGACATTTTGGAAATTTGTAAAAATTTTGTGTATTTTGGACTAGAAAAAATTGCCAAGTGATAAGATAACTTGATACATGAAAATTTGGATGATTTAGCTTATAATTGAGTGACATTTGGCATTGATCATTGTGTGATAAATGGGCTCATAAGTTGATAACAAATGGCATAGGTGATTAATGGACAAGTGGCAGTTGTAATAAATGACAAATGACCTAGTTAGTTGGAGACATTTGGCAGCACCTATGCTTCATAAGTGCTGAACATGCCATTAGACATGTGTCTATTCCATTAGATGACACCTAACACCTTAGATGTAACATTTAGCAAGAGCAAAGTTGGTTTATCTCACTTCTTGTTCTTTCTTCTCTCATTTACATCACCAAAATACTCTCTTCTTTAACCCTCTGTGTTTGTTTCTATTATGTACAATTGCTGCACAAATAACCCGTGTTTTACCCTCACAAAGTTAAGTAAAGAATTAGGAAAATAGTGCCTTCTTGATCTACCTAAAATTGATCTAAGTCTCACCTTGAACGTGTGATGAATTCTGCTTGCTTAGAGAGCTAAATGAGTTTGATCTTTTAAGCTGGAATTAGAGGTAAATATGTAAGTAAATGATTAGTGTTTATGGCATGTCATGATAGAGAATTGATGATGATGAATTAGGATGAATTACTTATAATGTTAATGTTTGAGAGTTTTTACTAAACATGCATTTGGATTTTGTTCATATCTTGATCTATGAATATTCAAATTGGATGGATTTTAATCTAGATTAAACTAGAAATATATGGCTACAATTTTCATGAAGAAGTGGAATTTGAATTCTGTCACTAAAGGCATTGAGATTTAGCTTGAAGTTGAGTTCTGGCATAGGCTACAACACTACCCTTGACAAAAATCGTGTCGTATTTTTATCAAATAAAATGTATTGATATAGGACAAATTAGACAAAGTTGTCTTCATAAAAGATATAGCTTATTCCCTTATCTTTCTATTGGTATAAATGTTGTAATTTTTGGATATCATAATTGAGAGATATGAGTTTTATAAGTTTGAGTGCACTAATCCTTCAATCATGCACTAGCCAAAATTTCAAATGTGCACAGTCTGTAGTATTTTGAGCATAAATCATGGAATACTAAACCAAATTGAATGATTTTTATTGCATTTAAAACTTAAGACATAGAGGAACATTGTACAAGAAGAACTTATTTTTAAAAACGTCCGTTTATGTTCCAAAATAGCCATACAAATCTGACCTGAAATCTGCCTGAGAAAATTTGGAAAACAATGCAGGAAAATGATTGTAAGCAATATTTGTTTTTTATGGAAATGTTTTGATTATGTAATAGTTGAACAAACCAATGCTAGGGTATTTCCATATAAGGTATTAAGGTTTAAGCTAGCTTAACTAAATTTAGTTGATGTTGAATAAAAGGATTAAAGTGATTAAAGTGTATTATGAATTAAAGAATGATTGGAAGGTGTTGTAAAGTGATTGTAAAGTGTAATAAAGAAACATACCCAAGAATTTGTCATTGAACACGCATAATGAATGACACATACATAAATGTACTTATGACTAATTATTCATATGAAAATGCACATGAGTAACATATAAATGTATGTGATTGCATATAGAGGAGCACATTGAGCGACCACTTTCATACATTGCCAGGACTTAAAGGCAATAAGCAAAAGGGAGAATTTGTAAGTAACCTAAGATGGTCTTACCTTGATTGTTTGTTTAATTTTGAATTGAGTTGATATATGATGTTTTGTACTGAATTCTAGAAACAAAATTTCTGAGGTGTTAGATGCATGAACAACACATTGGAAGTGTTTCTTGAATGTAAAAATGTGAATGTGAATTGATATGTGATGTTATGTACTAATTTTCAGACATAAAATATCCGAGGCATTTGATGCATGAATAACACATTAGAAGTGTTCCTTGAACGTGAATGTGATTGACTATGTGTTCTCAACTTATATGTTGAATGCCGAACTAAGTCCGATGACCAATGTGAATGAGAAAGTAAATGCACAGGCAATGGATTGAATATGATGTTTGAAAATGTGAAATGCATTTATTCCATGAATGCGTGAAATATAAAAGTATTTGTGACCGGAGTCGCTAATGAAAAAGAGCCTATGGCTTAATTTGTATGATAGAGCTCGGTATTGAGCCTATTGCTCAATTTGTATTATGGAGCCCGCTATTCATAACGAATCCTAGATAGTGAAAAAGGCACTCGATCACAACAACATAATAAATGAATTTGAGTCTCATAAACATTGCATACATATATGATAAGAATAACTTGAGCAATTGCAATGTTTTGAGAACTTGTATTGTATTAAATGTGTGAATGCTTATCGATGAATATGTCTTCCATGATTATAATGGAATGATTAAATGTATGGATTTGAAATGGGACAATTATGTACAAAGTGTTTTGTGATATTACATGATAAAAATTGAGATGATATGAATTATATGATGACAAAAATTGTGTGCTGCATGACAAAAGTGAACCTTCAAGGATGGTTACTTAATTGAGTTCACAAAACTCAACCAAATTGCAATGTTGACATTTTCAGGTTTGAGAGAGAGACGACTTAGCTTCTAAGACTACTTAGAAGAAATTTCGTACAACTTTTGGATAGAGAACATAGCTCAAAGGTCGGTCAGTTGGGATTGAAGGATTAGTTTTAATTTTTGTTTAATCATGATGTATGTAGCATATTTTGTAGACAGAGCTGTGACTCTGATGGACTGATATTATATAAACATGAATTATGGATATCATGCTACATTGTACATTATGGTTTGTGAAATGATATATGGTGATTTTGGATTTAGAAATTGTGCTAATTGTGATTTTAATTATGATGCCATGGGATATATTGAAAGTGAGATAGTTAACTTGCCATTTCTATCGGGTATGTGCACATTCATCCGAAGGGTGTACGTGTACAAATCAGATTGAATTGGGTTGCTACATTTATAATCAACCATATTAAATCTTTGCATCACTCGCTTAATGTATGCTATTTGCGAGAGGCCTAATGAGTGTTGAGACCTGTCTCAGTGAATTTGAATACCTAGGAAAAAAGATGTTTCTCAAAGGTCCTTCATGTCAAAATGTTTGGGCAAAAGTTGCTTAACCTCATGCAACATGGTCAAGTCATTTGATACGAGCAAGATATCATCCACACATAAAAATAGAATGATAACTTTGCTCCCCTGACCTTATAATACAAACATCTTTCAACTTTATTTTCTACAAAGCCAAAAGAGGTAAGAACCTCATCAAACTTAAGGTACCACTGTTTAGAAGCTTATTTCAAACTATATATTGATTTTCTTAGTTTACAAACCTTATCATCATTTTCTTGATCCTAAAATCCTTCAGGTTGTTCTATATAGACCTCTTCACAAAAGTCTCCATTGAAGAAAGCAATTTTAACATTCATCTGATTTAGTCCATATCATAATGAGCTATTATTGTCATAATCACTTTGAATGCATCCTTAGAGGATATAGGAGAAAAGATAACATTAAAGTCAATTCCTTCCCTTTGAGTGAATTCTCTCACAACCAACCAAGCTTTAAACTGCTCAGCTTTACCCTTAGAGCAATTTTTGATCTTGAAAAACCATTTGAAACTGATAGGTTTGTAATTCTAAAGTCAGTCAAATGGACATCAAAAGTGCATTTCTCAATGGATACATCCAAAAGGAAGTTTATGTCAAACAACTACTGGGTTTTGAGGATCATGAACATCCAGATTATGTCTACAAGCTCAAGAAGGTACTATATGGATTAAAGCAAGCACCTAGGGCTTGGTATGAAAGGTTAAGTACTTTTCTAACCTAAAATGGTTACATTCGTGGTAAAATTGATAATACTTTGTTTATAAAACATGTTGATCAAGATATGTTAGTTTGTCAAATATATGTTGATGATATTGTTTTTGGTGCTACTAATGAATCTTTGTGTAAAGAATTTAG
>JAOTJB010007283.1:0-11577 GCA_027123815.1 Erythroxylum minutifolium | reverse complement strand
TATTTTAATAAATGTATAATTAAAATTATGAATAAGTGGGAAATTAATAAAATATAGATGAAATTTTGTATAAAATGAAAAGTTTTAAAATATAAGAATTATAATAAAATTAGTTGCAAAATATAGTGTTAAATTTGATAGACCTACGTGGTTTATAATATTAATGTATATTTTGATTTTTAAAAATTATTAATAGCCCTAATTAGTAGGGGTACAAACGGAATTTATCTAAAATTTATTAAGTATACTTACTAGGACGAACGGGATGGACGAACACAAAATCTATCATTCTCGTTCCTTTGATCCGACGGTTAGAATGTTTTGTATAAATATATATATATATATATATATATATATATTTGCTAACATATTTGCTCTCTCATAAATTTCTTCTATTCTCTCTCTTCTCTCTCAAATTATTTTCTCTCTTCTTCTCAAACGTTTTATATAATATATATTACTAACATTTTACACAGAGAGACAGTTTCTGCTCACATTTAAGGTTTTGCTCTCTTTGGCTTCAGAATCGCTATAGCTCTTTCAACGCTAACAACAATCACAGCTTCCACGACGAATGCGACGTCTATGAAGACGGTGAGTTCGTCGGCTACAAATCGTATGGTGACTGCTTTGACGTTCTCAAGGTTTTTTTTTCCCTTTTGAAAAAAGAATTATCAACTTTAAGCATAGTTGATTCAGAACCCCGCACATCAACACAAAAGAATTTGATTATGTTTGATTATACAGAATCTGATTCCGTGCGCTAGCGTTTTGGAGAGGAACCATCTTAGCCGATACGTGAGTGATTGTCGACAAGAATAAGCACTACAATCAAAAAGAAGAGTCGAGAAAAATCGTCTTCGACGGATTATGCACTCTCGGCTGCGATTTTCTACATGCAAATCCAAATGGGACAAAACCACAGCTCATATCGCTGGTAACTATCTTCTATCCTTCGTGCCTCAAAAAATATTGAATACGAATATGTCACTAAACAGGTCTTCTTAGATGTGGGAAGAGTTGCAGATTAAGATGGATGAACTACCTCAGACCAGACATTAAGAGAGGGAACATCACTCCTGATGAGGATTAGCTCATTATCAGAATGCATTCTGTACTGGAAAACCGATGGTCTCTTATTGCTGGGAGGCTGCCGGGTCGAACCGATAACGAGATCAAGAACCACTGGAATACCCATCTCAGTAAAAGACTCAAGAGCCAAGGTATCGACCCGAATACTCACAAGAAATTATCCGATGATGCACCACAACAGGGACAAAAGAGAAGGCAAAGAAACAGTAAGGACAGGATCAACAAGAAAGTGGACAGAAATAAGATAAAGGAAGAACCAATCAAGCAGAAGATTCATCAACCAAAGCCTGTTAGATTCACGTCTTTGTTCTTACCCAGAAACGATAGTTTTGAGTGCAACACTGTGACTATGGCCTCTTGAGCATAAGTGGCTTTAGGTACAGAGGTTGCGCCTGATATTCCATGGGGTCAGTCCTGGATTTTTTTTCATGTCTCAGAGTCGGACCCCTCTTTTGGTACACGTTTGTGGTCTTTTCGGTTAGTCTTTTGGACTCTTAAACATGTATTCCTCTAAAAAACATTTGTGAGGAGACACTCCTCTGATAAAAGGCCTTGATTATGTTCACAATCCCGACAGCATATGCTGCTTGCGACGGTTTCAGCACCGCCGTTGGTGTTGCTGTGCCTACCACCTTGCTAAACTCCTCTGCTACCCCACCTACAGAAACTTCAACACTGGCGCAGGAAGAACCAGAGCAAGAAGAAAAACAAGAACGAGTCTTGGACAATGGAGTCGTTCGCGTGTTCCATCCTTTTGGTGCTGCTGCGTACTACTTCATCTTGAATTCTACTTTCGGTTTATTTCCCAATCTTTTGTCATTTGCCTGAGTAACAAACTTATTTGCAAGATCCTAGCACTCGAGGAAAAGCCATAAAATTATTATCTATTTTATAATATTTAGAAACTCATGATCTCCTTTATTTATATAATATGAAAATTTTATTGAAAATTGTAAATTTTAATATTAACATAATTTAAAATTTCTCAATTTACTGACAACATCAGACCTATGTTAGATCAGGCTCATCCAGACAATCTACCTTAAGATTTTGTGGACATACACATGAAGATGACAAGGAGGCTCTAGCATAGATCAGGATTACGTCCTT
The DNA here is from genome assembly GCA_027123815.1 of Erythroxylum minutifolium. NCBI lineage: Eukaryota > Viridiplantae > Streptophyta > Magnoliopsida > Malpighiales > Erythroxylaceae > Erythroxylum > Erythroxylum minutifolium. The sequence goes on along the minus strand of JAOTJB010007283.1, from coordinate 9,375 downwards.
TTTATCATCTTCACAAACCAATTTCTTCTGTCAAAAATGCCAAAAGTTGATGGCCCCGTGGCCATAAGTCAAAAAAGTAACAAATGGGGCAACTGCTGCTTGCCTTCGAACTTTAAATGCCCCATCTTCAAAGCTTGTCGTTTATCCTGCATATATGAGGATTATGTAATCACAATAATGCATGTCTCTTTTTACATGTAATCATTGCAATTTAAAATACCATGACCTTTGGTTTAAAAATATACATATATATTCAAATAATGAATCCGTGAACTTTTATATGCACGGAATTGCAGCGTTAAGAGTGACAAGAACAATATAGAAGGTAGTAATTGGAGTACTTTCAGATGTGGTGAAAGAAATCACAGCATTTAACCGGAAAGTTTTGAATATAAAAACCGTCAAAAACTTCATTGATAAGACCACTACAAGCCAATTTTTGCATGTGTCCTTTGAAGGATTCCATAAGTCTTATCATAATAATGGTTTTCTCAATCCAGTTGTTCTTTTTTTGCTACACACAGTTTACTTCTCCTATACTTGTCTGTTTCATTTCTTAATTTCTTGCCATTAGATAAGGCATGTGATGCTTTAGAAGAAGTTAGAAAAAATGTCTTGTCAAAATCGTCCAACGTGACAACTAATTGAGTACACCACAAGTAAGTTTGTATTACATGTCAAAAATTTGTAGATCAACTCCAAATAAATAAAATATTTATGTAGTTTTGAGTATTGTCATATCAACTGTAGATATGAGAATAATCTAAAAATAAATGTGTAATAATTAAATAATACTCCAAAAAATCAGTTGAAAATAAAAAATGAATTTATTAATTGTGAAATTGTAATTTTGAAAATAAATTTTTAATGAAAGCGTATGATTTAACTTGGTAATTATTTCAAAGTCATACAAGATGGAAGTTCTTTATTTTTTATACAATAAAGAAGGAGTGAAATAGTAGCTCTTCTACGTATTTTTTCAGTTTTATTTTTTATTTTTGTTTTTCAATTTAGTAAAAATATATATGTTTGAGTTTTTATTTCAATTTTTTATTTTTATTTGTTTTAGTTTTTTATAAATTATGAAAAATCATCAAAGTGGTTTTTGTTTTATATTTTTAATATTCTAATTTACTATCAACTAAATATATATTTTTACAAAAATTTAATAATAATTATTAATAAAAATTATGAATAGTTTAAATGTAAAAACGATACATGTATTATTGTGATTAGATGTCGCCACTCCTCATATATGGAGGATAAACGATGGGTAGTACAATCTTAATGCAACGATTGTAAGTCTACAACGCCTTTTGTTGGTTGCCCCAAAAACTCAGACTCCCCTCTTATTCGTTACTTGTTTGACTTATGGCCACATAGGGCCATCAACTTGTGAAAGTTTTGATTGAGTGGTGGGAGCCATGCTGTAGATAATACGGAGACATGTGTGGTTTTAAAAAAAAAGGAAAATTGATATTCCGAAAGTTACAAGTTTCACATCTATGTTACAATGTCTTCTTTTTGTTCCGTTTACATGTTCTTTCTCATTTACCTGTGGACCTTCTGAACTTCAACCACTGAAGAAGATAGTACAACAAAGCAAGGAATGGTGGGCTCAATTCCTTTATTGCCTTTCAGCATGCAATTTGTATGGTAGTAAGTAGTATATGTTTGAAGGTGACGGTAGATACTGAAAAAGGTGGTAGTAATATTGATGATATTATGGTTGTTCTCTGTACATATATCTCTACTTGACGTGAGTTTTTGTTTGGTTATACTTATCAATCATCCTGACAATGGTACACAAGAAAAAAAAAACAAACCCCATTAAACAACAAAAATGTAGAGGTTTATATGCATGTGAAAGTGGGGATTAAAAACAAAAGAAAGAAAAGAAATCCAAAGTTTGATTATGTTACCTAAGCCATAGGATATGAAAGCTCAATTCCAACAAGGCATGTAGGCCCTCCGGTGTCAGTATACACGCCAATGGCTCCATGCAAGAGAACCTGAAAAAGAAACGGAAACTTAGTGTTGAAACGTCTTTTAGTAATAGTGTTTTGAATCATTCGTTACGTCTATTATTGAGAAAACGTCAAGGGAAAGAAAAAGATTACGGGTGACTCTTGTCCTGCATAACAGAGAACTTAACTTAGGCATAGGTGTCTGTGTACGAAGGAAGATCGCCATGTTGAATACTTTTCTATAAATTTATGCTACTTTCATGGTTTTGGAAGAAGACTTAATTGTCAAAAAAACTAATGCATAATTGTTATACGAAAATAAGACACAATAATAATAGTTACATGGCTACGAAATAGTAAATTGTCGTCTTTCTTATCTATATCTTGTTGTAATTAAAGTTCTCCAATACTTTAGCCTTCATCTGAAAATAAATGTGTAATAATTAAACAATACTACATAAAATTAGTTAGAAATCAAAAAATTCATATATCAATTATGAAAACGTAATTTTCAAAATAAAATTTTAATTTAAGCATATGATTTAACTTGGTAATTATTTCAAAGTCATACAAGATGAAGTTCTTTATTTTTTATACAATAAAAAGGGAGTGAAATAGTAGCTTTTTCACCTATTTTTTTCACTTTTATTGTTTTTTTTGTTTTTAAATTCAGTAAAAATATCTATTTGAGAGTTTTTATTTCTATTTTTGATTTTTTATGTCTTTTAGTTTGTAGAAATTATGAAAAATCATAAAATTGGTTTTTGTTTTATATTTTGAATATTTTAATTTACTATCAACTAAATATATATTTTTACAAATATTTAATAATTATTATTAATAAAAATTATCAATAGTTTAAATTGAAAAAGATACATGTATTATTGTGATTAGATATCGCCAATCCTCATATATGGAGGATAAACGATGGGTAGTACAATAATGCAACGATTGTAAGTCTACAACGTCTTTTGTTGGTTGCCCCAAAAATCTAGACTCCCCTCTTATTCGTTTCTTTTTTGACTTATGGCAACGCGGCCATCAACTTGTGAAAGTTTATCAGTCGTTGGAGCCATGGTGTAAATAATACGGAAAGAATAATTTTATAATAAGCCAATTGTTTATATTGATTCAAAAGCTTAATTGAATAAATAATAGACTATAAGGTTTCAATAACTTTATTTTGTATGACTTTGAAATAATTATTAAATTCAATCATATATTTCAATTCAAATTTTATTCTGAAAATTACAATTTAATCATTAATATCATTTTATTTTCATATTTAAGAGTCATTTGACTTTATTTGAAAATTTTAAATATTTTTTTCTTAAACTTCTGCATTGATTTGGCATTTTTTGTTCTCGTAATACTTTCGATTTTTGAAGGAATCCAAAGTTTGATTATGTTAACTAAGCCATAGGATATGAAAGTGTCAAAATTTTGCAGATTTTGCAGAAGAGAACCTCTTCTGCGAATCAGTGAGTATAGAGGACCACAATGCAAGTTCAATCCTAGAGTTGTACAAGGCTTCACGATGGAAACAAGGAACCAAGTCATGGTCGCCTTATGGAGAAGTTGAGTTCTTAAGCTTTGGCTCGATCCTACTCTCCATTTGACATGGCTTATTGTTATTACAATCATGGTGTTTGTGGACATCATTTATACCAGACAAACAACGTCAATTATTTATTTGTATGAACAATATCTCGTCATGAGATGTTAAATATTAATATTATATTATTTGAAAGTTTTACAAAAAAAAGATACTCTTCCCGGAGCACAATCCATATAGTATAGTGTTCCTCGTTTTTTTCTTTAATGTTAAAACAATTATGGAATATGGGTTGGCATAAGTTCAAGTGAGGTTCGCGGAGGAGCGACAACTAACGTAAGTTTGAAAAAGCTCAACTTCTTGAAGCTTATAACAGGTAGCTGGGCGGACAAGGGCAACATGGAAGTTTCAGTGATCGAAACCGGCTATGGAGGTTGCAGTCTAAGAAAAATTGAAGTTTAGATTTTATTATTTATGTACACTTTTTCTCTTTCTAGCAAATAAGTAACCAAAACTTAAATCACGTAGGTGATGGGAGGTTTTAAGAATCGGAATTTCTTAGAATAATTTTATTCTTCACACTAGTGTATGTGCAGATCCAAAAGCATGTACCTAGTGGTGATATCGACACCAAGGAATTGCATGATTGTGATTAATAAACACTTAAGAAACAAAAGCAAATAGTCTTAAATAATTACAACAGTCTAAGGCATTGCTTTGTCTTTATACTTTTTCATAATGATACAAAAATAAATAATTTTCAATAATAAAAACAGTTCAAGGCATTACTTTGTCTTTGTGTCTTTAAAAAGTTTCAGTATACTTTTTAACTTTTATGTCATGATTGAATAAATGAAAAAGATAAATAGATAAAATCTGTCAGTGAATATTGTGAACTTTTTATGGTAGAAAAAAACAATTCTTTAGTAAAGTTTATACGAAACATTTTGAACAATATAATTTTACAAAAACATATAGTTGCAAAAAATGTATACAAACATAAGGCGTAATATAAATATATATAAAAGTTACCACTTGTCGAGTCGGCGCCTTATTAGTAGTAAAGCATTCACACCCAGCATACAATCATAAACTCACATTACACGGATTTACTAAGTCCCTTGGTCAAACAATATACAATAGTTCTCCGTGGTTTTCTCTTACATCCTTTTGCTCTTTCTGTGCTTGAAGTTCTTGTGATTGCAAGTCATGTTATCTTTTTATTTGGTATTTTTTGTTAGACACAATAATAATAGTTAATAGAATCGAAAGGCTACAAAATAGTAAATTGTCGTCCTTCTTATCTATATCTTATTGTAATTAAAGTTCTCCAATATTTTAGCCTTCGTCTAAAAATAAATGTGTAATAATTAAATAATATTACATCAAATCAATTGGAAATCAAAAAATTCATATATTAATTATGAAAGCGTAATTTTCAAAATCAAATTTTCATTTAAGCGTATGATTTAACTTGGTAATTATTTCAAAGTCATACAAGATGAAGTTCTTTATTTTTATCAATAGTTTAAATGAAAAAAGATACATGTATTATTGTGATTAGATATCGCCATCACAATATCGCCAATCCTCATATATGGAGAATAAACAATGGGTAGTACAATAATGCAACAATTGTAAGTCTACAACGTCTTTTATTGGTTGCCCCAAAAATCCAAACTCCCCTCTTATTCGTTTCTGTTTTTGACTTATGGCAACGCGGCCATCAACTTGTGAAAGTTTTGATATAGTGGTTGGAGCCATGGTGTAAATAATACGGAAAGAATAATTTTATAATAAGCCAATTGTTTATATTGATTCAAAAGCTTAATTGAATAAATAATAGACTATAAGGTTTCAATAACTTTATTTTGTATGACCTTGAAATAATTATTAAATTCAATCATATATTTCAATTCAAATTTTATTCTCAAAATTACAATTTAATTATTAATATCATTTTATTGTCATATTTAAGAGTTATTTGATTTTATTTGAAAATTTTACATATTTTTTTCTTAAACTTCTGCATTGATTTGGCATTTTTTGTTCTCGTAATACTTTCGATTTTTGTTTGTACTCTTTCAAGTAAATTAATTTACTCGTGCTTACTAACTGACAAATGCAAAGAGTCGTTTTTAGGTTGATCATAAACGGTAATTTGATATGGTGGGTGGTGACGTAGTTATCACTTATTAGTAATTGAAAGATTCTTTGATCGGGTCCCTGTTCTCCAATAATGCATATCACTTGGCAAACAAAGAGCATCCTTACGTAGAGAAACACAAATCAAAGCCACACCTCATTGGCATGTCATGTTCTTTTGTTCGACTGACGTTAGAATTACGATGATTATAAATCCACTATTTACATGAATTAAAGTCCTGCGTGTTTGTATTTTTATGTTGTTTTTTCTATCACGAGTTTGATGACAACAAAAAACGGACAATTACATGTCCCAAGTCTTGACACTGTTCTGTAGACACGCTCAGCCTGAGCTTGTTCATATTCTTTCGATGTGGCTGAAGTGATTGGTGCAGTTCTTTATCTCGCCCACCAAATTCGCTGCAACCGCCGCTACAAATGCTGCCACAAATCTCGCTTGTACCTGGATCTAAAATTTTCAACGATAAAATTATAATTTCAACGATATCAACTCACACTTTCAATCTTGCTTTTCTTAGAATATATAAAATTCGTTGCATGGATAGGATTTTCTATGGACATTATAATCCATATAATCAAATCTTGATAACATTGCTGACAAAGACATTTTCAAGTTTCACAGGACATAATCCCTAGACTTCTTTTACGAATAGATACTGACCCACTGCTTTATTGCTACTTGACAAATGATACTCAATTTTTTTTCATTCTAGTCTTTAACATATTAGATGCTACATAAACAAACATTTCCTCTTATTATTGGTCATATCTACTTTGATTCTGACATTTCTTTTACGAAAAGATACTAACACATTGCTTTATTGCTATTTGAGAAATATTGCTTTCTTTGGCACGCTTATTGTACACAAATAAACATGTAGATTGACAAAAGTGTAGTAAGAAATAAGGAGTGTAGATTTGTAAGCATTATCTGCCTTTGAATTTTTTAAATGAAATTGAATTTCTAATTATCATCATATGTGAATTGCATAAATTATTTACTTAAATTGATGACTTAAAATTTCAAAATAAACTTTGTTTGGCAAACAAATTTCAATAAATTTGAGTTTGATAAAATTTTCAAAACTTAAGTTGAATTTTTAAAGTAACAAACTTTATTTGAAACTAACATTTTTCCAAATTTCAATTTGAACTTAATTTCAGAATGGAACACTCAATACATTTTTTCAATAAAAATTTATTTGAAATTCAAATATTGAAATCAAACTTAAGTCAATAAACTAAAATTTCACTTTCATGCTTTATATAAAACAATAACCACTATCTAAATTTTGTTTCTTAACGAAACTTGAATTGGACAATAATGAGGACGATCATGATAAAAAAACTTAAACTTTAACCATAATATGACCTTTACACAAAACAATTAAGCATATCTTGTACTGTTTTATGCCTAAGCTGCTTACAATCCAAAAGTCATGATTCTACAAACAGAGACTTCAAACAGACTAGTAACAAAAACACCATTACGAAATCGCCTAGTGTTATGCTTAGACTTCTTTATGAATAAATACGGCCCCCTGCTTTATGACGACTTGACAAATGTTACCGTTTGATAAGACATCAATAAGAACATAACATTAGTTTAACTTCTAGAGCAATAAAAACGTTGTGCACCAAACTCTGCACAATCAATGAAAAAATTTTAAGAAGCATCACTTCCAGCCTCTATCTTAATGTATATAACCCTGTTCTTTATCACGCTCACCAAATTCAATGGAAACGCCGCCACAAATGTCTCCACAAATCTCGCTTGTACCTGGATCCAAGACCTTCAACCATCACTCCATTGTTCAAACTAATCTCTTTTGTTTGATAAATCGACGCTAACTGTCATGCATGTACTATCACCGTCAATAAAACCCACTCCATGGGCTTGTTATACCTTCCTGTTTTCACATCTTCGTAATAGCACAAACCAATGCAAGTCATGGAGTAAATTTTTTGTAGAACAACGGTTGCTGAAACCTTAGAGAACAACGCCACAACAACTTTCTACTGTTAGAGGGTCTAACTTTTCTACCAGTTATAAAAAACCTAACCATCCAACGAGTCATATGGAGGTGCGTCAATATCATTCTACGAGCTCTCATGGTGTTAAAGGTAAACTTTGTTTACGGTTTGTTTGTATTCTGGGATGGATTAGAGGTGATTTTTGTTTTCATGCGGTGTTATGTGGTGATTCTATCATGAACTATGGCATGCCTGTACCATTCATTTGGTAACCATTCCTTGACAAAATGAACACATGTTCTACTTCCCTGAAGGACTTTAACAATGAATTGTACTCTTAATTTCTTAATTGTTAGAATTTCATTCCTCCTAATTTCCTATTGTCTTGCAACAATCATCAAAACATAATTATAATTTTATTCAATAAATATTGCGATAAAAAACAAAGGAAAAACAACAAGTATAAGAATTATTACATCAAACTCAAAATCATGTTTCTCCTCTATGTGAAATATTGCTATGATTAGCAAGATAATGAACATTAAATAGAAAAAATAACAAGGCCAAGACATATTTGCAATTGGAAATTTGAAAGAAAAAGAAGAGAAATATTGATGTGAATATGTGAATGAAAATAAGTGTATTTATAGAAAAATATAAAATATAGCCATTATATGACCATTATATAACCGTTACAAATATATACAATATAGCCGTTATATGACCGTTAGTATTTCTGTGAAAAATAGCCGTTATATACATATGTTAATACGCATATAGCCGTTTGACAATAATTTTCAATGAAAATGAAATAATGAAAATACTGTAAAAAAATCAATTAAATGTTGTCCACAGGTGGAGAGAGAGGAGAGAGCATTTCTTCTAGTTATAGTGAACCTATCCATCTGAGGAGTGATATGGAGGTGCAACAATATCATTCTATGAGCTCTCTTGGCGTTAAAGGTAAACTTTGCCTACGGTTTGTTTATATTCTCGAGTAGATTACAGATGAATTTTGTTTGAAGTCAGTGAATGTTCTCTGGTGATTCTGGTATGCTCTGACAATGGAATATGTTGTGTAGATGCTGAAGGTGCTCTTTATCGCGAACTATGGTATGCCTGTGCTAGTCCTTTGGTAACCGTCCCTCGACAAAATGAACACGTCTTGTACTTCCCACAAGGACATATTGAACAGGTCTGCTTTACATAATTTATTTGATTATGATTTGTGTAGTGTTAACTTTGTTATAAGCTATTTGCACATATTTGATTTCCGTTCGTATTGTTAACTTTGCATTTTACATATCAGTTTAAATCGCTTTTTATTAATGTGTTGATCAGATCGAAGTGTCAACCAACCAACCAGCTGACCAGGAAAAGCCGTTTTATAACCTTCCGTCAAAAATCCTGTGTCGTGTCATGAAAGTTATTTTGAAAGTACGTGATTATTAGGTTTACCGTTGCAATTATTAGTTTGTACTTAACGTTCATTACTTATCAAGTTTGTTTTACGTTTTGTGATTTCATTTTTTGCTTATTATCTTATAATATATTGTAAGCCGATCCAGTTACAGATGAGGTCTTTGCTGAAGTGACGTTACTCCCTGAGGCCAACGTAAGTACTAACTTCATTATGTTTTATGTTATATAATGCATGGTTAAGCATTCAAAGCCAAATGATTCTTATGAAATAGTTATCTTATCATATCAGCA
>JAOTJB010007230.1:0-11583 GCA_027123815.1 Erythroxylum minutifolium | reverse complement strand
TACTGACTTTTGTTAAGTGATTTTGTTAAGTGATGTGACACGCCACCCTCGCGGGGCACGGATCCGAGTATCACTGTTGATATCGGGTTCGAGTTTTGCGGGAGTGGGGTGTTACATCTGATGCCCTCAAATTGGGGAAGTTTACGTAAAAGTTTCAAAATTCGGTCATCATAATTATACGATCTTTTAAATGCTACTACACAAGACTATAAGCTTATAATAATATGGAAACAAAAAAATTTATATAAAACCACATATTTTAATGAGGAATTGCTTAGCTTCATATTTGCCCGTAGATCAGATATGGGTATATTTGGACTAATAAAACTTAAGGCCTCCATGTTTTAACATGACACTTATGTCAGTACTTTTTAGAATGAGAACTTTCTGAATTCAAAAATTCAAGTTCTAAGTATCTAGAGCATAAGACTCTCCAATTTGGAGGGATTTGGAGAGGGTCATAATGTACGCAACCTTCCTTTTGCATTTTTACAAAGAGACTGTGTCTATGAATTGAATTTGTGACTTTATGATCACAAAGGAACAACTTTACCAATTGTTCTGAGGATCACCCTATTAGAGAATAAGAACTTTCTTAGATGCATTTATAAAATAGAATCATAGGCTAATGACAATACTTCCAATTTCTGTCACCTTTTTTCTCTAGTAGATTAAAATTCACCTATAGTACAAATGACGTAATTTATCCCTCGTATATATAAGTCAAGTATAGAGCACCAGAGAACTCATCATCATTATCCAAAGTAAATTAAACTTTTAAGTCCTCTTGTTTGGAATATGACCTTTGAGTAGCGATCATTTCAAGCTTACAAGGGGATTCAATTCCATAACATAAAGGAAACCCTTTTCATAGGTACTATTTGTGTCACTCTAGTTATTCCTTTCTATGCCACGAATATCTTTTTCTATTGTTAAAAGCTTTGTGTCCTAATTGAATGACTTATTAATATATTTAGTGTTGCAAAACAAAGAAAATAATGGAAGCAACTGGATCAATTAATAAAGTCTTTCAGAGTTTTATTACAATCTGAGTTTTAGAAAATTCAATTCCTTTGATATAGTAGTACTTGTCAAACAAGCATGGCATTTAGTTTCTAACACTTGCTCTCTTTATTCTAGAGTTTGTCAAATATTTCTTACAACGACTTATTCATAACACCTCTTAAGAGCAATACTTGATTTGGCATGTATAGATTTATATGAGTGCTAGAAGGGTTATTTATTGAAATTTGGAATCACTTTGGCCTTAAAATTTAGAGAGATAATTAAATCCAATATGGGTTTCAAGTTATGTAAGATGCCAATGTTGATAAGTTATTTGAAATAAATTTTCTGGTATGTAAAAGGGATCGTAATTCATAAACCTTTTAACATATGAATGCAAACATTGTTGAGTGTCCAACCTTATAGTGGTCTTCAATTTGGCTATAAACTCTATGATCTAGAGAAGCAAAAAGGGATCAGGAGTAAGGATCTGGTATTATAAAAGCACAAGAGAGTTGCTAACCTTATGAGAGAGGGTAAGGTTACTTATAATAGCTCATCTTATAATGTAGCTAATTCTTCTCTAAATTCTACCACTACTAAATAGTCTACAGGTGAAGGAGATGAAGTGTGTAACCAAGCGTACATTGATAGTGTTCAGGATAACCTAGTAATGATGATTTACAAAAACCACATCTTGACATTTCTAAAGATGAAATCATTAAGGTTGACGAGCAAGGGGAGCAATGGACTATAACAACCAATAATATACAACTTTAAAGGTCAAAAAGGGAGAAAAGGCCTTCTATAAGATATCCGAGTTCAGAATATCTGTTAGTTACTATTGACGAGGAGTTTGAGAATGGGCAAGAAGTTTCATTTTATGATGACAAAGATCTTTGGCTCATAGCTATGAAGGAAGAATAAAAATACATATGAGCTTATGAAGCTTCCAAAAGGCAAAAAAGCACTAATAAATAAATGGGTTAAAACAAGCTCCATGACAGTGGTATCAGAAGTTCAATTTTTTTAATGACAGATTATAGTTATAAGCGAATTTATGGTAATGCTTGTGTGTATTTCAAGAAGTTCATAACTGAGAATTTATCATTCTTCTTCTATATGTTCATGATATACTGATTATTGGTTAAGATGTTGGAAAAATACAAAAGTTAAAGGATGATTTGTCTAAATATTTTTAAGACCTGAAAAGCATATTTTAGGCTTGGAAATAACTTGTGATAAGAAGACTAAGAAATTATAGTTGTCACAAGAAAGGTATATTGAATGAGTGCTAGAAATGTTTAATATAAAGATTTCTAGCCAATTAGCATGCCACTGGCATCTCACTCACAGCTGAGCAAGCGTACATGTCCCTTAACAGTAAAAGGAGAAAGATGGTATATCTTCTTTTCCATTCTTATCTATAATAAGGTCTTAGATGTATACAATAGTGTGTACAAGGCCAGCTTTTGAACATATTACTGGCTTAATGAGCAAATTCTTGTCTAATACTAGAAAGGTTCGCTAGAAAGCAGTGAATAAATAGATTTTGAGAAACTTGATAGGTACTTCAAAGTAGATTTTTTGTTTTATGTTGGTGAGCCAATTTTAGAGAGTTATACAGATGCAGATATGGTTGGATATCTTAGTAAAAGGAAATCCACTTTCACTTTTCTGTTCAAGTTTATAGGGGAGCTATTTTATGACAATCCAATCTACAAAAGTGTGTAGCTATATCTACGATTGAAGGAGAGTATGTAGCTATAATGGAAGTTAGTAAGGAGATGCTTTGGTTAAAGAAATTCCTTTTATGAGTTGGATGTGAAATAAGAAGACTATGTAGTATTTTGTGATACTTAAAGTGTTATTGACTTGAGAAAAATACTATGTATCATTCCTGCATAAAGCACATAGATGTTAGATATCATTGGTTGAGTTATATGATTGACGAGCAACAATTGATGTTAAAGAAGATTAATATATACTTGAATGGTGCTGGTATGTTGACTAAAGCGATTGCAGAAGCAAACATCAGCTTTATAGTAAGCTTACTAGGATGTCTCTTAAGTAGCTGTTAAAGTATAACAAGTCTTCCCCATAATTAGGTTAGAGAAGGAGATTGTTGACTGTTCAACCCTATTTTGATGTTCTATGATTGTTAACATTTTTATGGTTTGTAGGAATAACAAACGAGTGAAGACAACATGAATTACAGAAGGATGAAACTATTATAAGGGAGACACGATAGTGTAGGGTGCTATACATAGGTGTCCTTAACTTATACGGCAATATGGATCAGCCATGTACATCATTGGAACCACGTGAAGAAAGATGTGAAGGCTAAAGATATACAAGATCATGTACACACCCGTGTTCATCATATAAACAACTACATATGACAACTGTATAGCTCTCTATAACCATGTACTTTTGCTACTTAAGTGACACTAAAAGAAACATCATCATTGATATAAACATGTATATATGACTGTGTATAATGCAAAAACTCTATTTTGGGTATTAAAAAGGAAAAGACATAGGTGGCTAAAACACCAAAAAGGGAAGAAAAAAAAGAGAGAAAGTAATATAATATTCTCATCCTTTTTGGATTTTTTTTGGGGTTGGTTTAAGAGTTTGTTGATTGACATATCAACTTTGGTTTCAATCTTGAAACTTTGTAAAATCACTTATAGTTGTGGAATGAGATATCAAATTTGGTAGATCTTTTTGAGTTTAGTGGATTTGCTTATCTATTTGATCGTACTTTTTTCCTCTACATTGGAGTTTTTTTATATAAATCTTGGTGTTTGATTCTTTATTAAGTTTTTATTCTCATGCTGATATTCTTTAGTTAAACTAGAAGAATGTTTTCTTGGTGCTCTTTGGTTGATTTTTTAGAAAGCTGTGTTTTTATCTCCTAACAAACACTTCTCACTTCATTTTGGCTAAAGGTACTTATAATGTAGCCTTTTCAAACTTGAAAGGAGGGATTATGATGCCTAAGAATTTGAACTTTTTTAAAACTATAGACTTCAAAGATAAAATTTTCTTATAGAGACCTTTGGGGGATGCCCTCGCTACTAAACGTCAAATGAGGAAGAAGGGTATAAATTTGAAAGAATCAATCTATCATTTATGTTGGAATAAGAGAAGACAATCTTTCATGTTCTTAAAGAATGCTCACCAAAAAGTTATCTAGTTTTCGTCTCCTCTTGATATTATTATTGATTTTGATTTGGAAAACTTATTATTGGTAATAGGCCGGGCCAAATTTGACTAGGACGTGCGAGCAAAATTAGGCTTCGACAACCCAAAGTTCAATTAGGCTTAGGTTGGGCTTTTTTAATTTTATATTATTTTATTAAATTTTAAATTAAATAATTTTTAATAAAAATTTCATCTAAATTTCAAACAATTGAAATTAATGTAGCATGAATATTACCTACTTTTTAAAAATAATTTGTTAATATTACAAACACTATCACTAATTATTTTACATATATTAATAGACTTCTCCATATAAATTTAAATATATAATAAAAATACATTATATAAATTAGCAAATGTGTTAAAAGAAAAAAATATTGTTTGAAAAGAAACATACTTTGTTATCTTAGAAGTCATTTTCATAAAAAAGTTAATATGCTTTGTAACTCATTAATTTTTCTAAAGAAGTCTAATATTATAAGCCCTAAGTGTAATTTTTAAATATAGTTTTGAATGTTCTAAATTGCTCTTTTTTATCAAATTATCTCAACTTTAATAAGTAATCTATATTTATTTTATTTGTATTAAATTAATATTTTCAAGTTCAGTGTCTTATTTTTAATAAAAAAAATTAAAATCTATTTTCTTAATTTTAGAATTAATGTAGCTTCAATCTATTATCTCTTTTTTTGTTACTAACTGTTATTCTTTTATCTAAGTTTAATAGTAAAATGGTACTTGGTTGATTCAAAATATGAAAGAACAATATTAATTCATGAGTCTGCTTATGTAACAAGTTTTATGATACTATTATGAAAATCATTATTTTAAAAACAAAAGTGAATCATAGTATTATTACTTTCCAAATAATAAAAGATACAAAATGAAGTTATCAATTATAACTGGAGATTGAAGTTGAACTAAAAGGCAGAGACAAGAGTACATAATTTTCTTTGTTATCTTGCATAAAACCATACAAGTAAAGATTTATATCTTTAAATGTAAAAGCCAAAGTAATCAAATAAAGAAAATAGTAAATCGAGAAGTAAGATTAAAGAAAACAAACTCACAACAGAGAACAAAGGTTAGCTAATCATTGTAATTAGGATTATTAATAGTTCAAACCACTTATAAAAATATTATTATATAAATTATACCCAATTATACAACAATTGTATTAAATGAATATTCAACATATGATAATTAAAAATTAAATATGCCTTTATCATCGAATATTTGTTTGAAGATATTTTCTGTTGGAAGACTGGTCTCTGTACATATATCAATATAAAATAGACAATACAAGATAATATAATATATGATTGTTAAAATTATTAAAGTAAACAAAACTAATATATCATAAATAGGGACTGCAATTTCGGCCCGGCTCGCCCTATTTTTGGCCCGGATTTGGCGGGCCATGGGCTAACCATGGTCCGACCGGGACGAGTCACGGGCCTACCATGGTCTGCCCACACGGGCCACGGACAGGCCCGATTCAACCCCAGCCCGACCATTTTGGACAAAACAGTGTCGTTTTGTATTTTTTAATTAAAAATATAAACGAGTCTTGACTGGCCCGACCCGGCCCACCCTGGCCCATCGGGCCACAGACTGGACTACCCATCGGTGGGCAGGGTCACGGGCCGGCCCCTCTCAGCCTGCCTTGACTCATTGACATCCCTAATCAAAAAGAATAGAATTTACCCTAAATATCTTTATCATCTAACCAATTTAAGACATATAAAGGCTTTCACAGTATTAAGATGAAGTCAAGTATGATGAGGACTAATTATTTGACTGTTAGTACTAAAAGTAGACTCCAAAGTAATAGTAAATATTGGAATTATTAAGAGGTCTCATGCAATTGTTTGCATGATCAAAAAAGCACTTCCATATGTCTTCCACCCTATCAATACATCAAACTGCACATTTTAACTCCAGTTAGAACACCTCCCTCGAAATAGTTGTCCAACTCTATCCTAATGTAAAAAGTCTTAGCCTTGTTTTTTATAAGAGTTATACAAATTTAGGACACATACCAGTCTTACAAAACACCAAATGAAATTGAAACAGAAGTTGATAACAAACTACTATGATCCTTATCTTTGTCCAATCTTAGTTGATAAACATTATACAAATCATGCCATAATTATTTAATGATATCAACATTAAAAATATAGTCCTCCATCTTATATCTTAGGTCTAACACCTAAAAGACTGCTATAGTTTGTCCGACCATATACCAATGAGAATTGAGTTTCTCCATCATCTACTTTGTCATGACCTGGATCACCTTATTGGAATCAAATATCAAACAATATAAAGATTCCTCAATTTTGCATATGGTGCTAAAGCAAATTTGTAAATTTGAATATTTTATTCTTGAGAACAACTAAGTAGCATCATAAAATAAGTCCAACTTCACACAAAGTGCTTTAATCAACTCCTATTACCTTTTTATCTGTAGGAAAGTATACTAATAATCTCTGTGTCTCAGCCTACTGAACATCTAAGCATGCTTGGTTGTAAACTTCGACATCTTGAATGTTGTATTTTGTATAGTAGGACAATCTAAAACTAACTTCTTCATGTATAGAATACGTATTTGTTATGCAATTTCTTCAAATTTTTCATTCTTTTGGGTCTTACGCTTTAATATACTATGCTCTTCTAGATTAGCTCTAGTGCTTTCTTTATCAATTCCAACCTGTCCTTTATAATTCAATTCACAATATATGCAGAAAAACACATATGGAATAACTTTTAACCAATCAATAAGCTCCTAATAATTCATAACCTGTTCTTTAACTTTTCTATCATCGCATCATTTACGCTACAATTATTGAGAATTATGGTTTATAACTTCGTGTCGATGTTTCAATCCATTAAGCAATCCACCAATATGGTTGTTAACCTTTCACTTGTATATAACATTGAGACATAAATAAATCTACCATTTAAAACTATGAAAATATCAATTATAATATAATTAATAAATAAATGATAATAATATTAAAATATAATTAACCTCTATAGTCAATTGCATAAAGTCCACTCATTGTCAATGTAGTTTTCTATCATCACCATATAACCCTTCTTTTAGTTATTAGTTGTCCATATATTTAATATAAATGTGATGGCTACTTATCCATAATACTCGACATTGTTTTTAATTTTTCTTTCTTTTGATGTTATTAAAGCTTAAAATTTTCTTTCTTCATAGTATTTCGAGTTGGGATCTTAAAGGTCAGTTAGAGTGAGTTGAACACCATCCTGAAATTTTTACTGTTAATAATGGAGAGTGGTTGTTCTTCATTAATGATCATCTTAGTTATTAAAAACTTTGTTTTATTGCTGTTATAACTTGTGATAATTATTTTAGTCTTCCCTCTTATTAGGTTAGGGACAAAAAAATGTTTGACCTCTTGATATGATCTTCTTTCTATTACATAACTCTATGTAAAAAAAATCTGTCTACCACTTCTAATCCACTAAAATTAAGTCAATGACATATTTGAAAAAGGGATTCTGATGACCAACATTTTTATCTCCTAATAGTGCAGTTTAATCTCACCTTTTAGAGACTCCACAGTAAAAGCATTGAAGATATAGGAAATGCTTTTACAGTTCATGACATAACATTGTAATTCTTATCTTTTAATATAGGCTAGTTTTTTATGTTAGGTCACTAATCACATGCAAAATACTAAAATATCTGTAAAGTCCCACGAAAATGATGTATGTGGTTAAGAATGGATTCAAATTTGAAGAGAAGTAAAGATGTATGCCTTTAATTTCAATTTATTCTATATTCCTAGTGCTTCTGATTATCTAATTTGTATATATTTTACATGCACAACACAACTAATGTAACAACTTACAATTACAAAGCCCTTTAGCAAGAAGGATGTTTACTAATGAATACAAAATAAGTAACGAAGAAAGGAAATTGGAATTAAAAAATGAAGCAATAAAGTATAATCATTTGTAGCAGAGGTTCAAGATTAGGAATTACTTAATTCATTTCCAATTATGCTACAATATTGGTTGGAGAAAAATGGTTTGTTATTTCTAAACTTAAAGCAAGTTTTTTAATGCTAGTCAAGATGATGTCATTTCAATATAAAACTTTGCACCAACAATGTTATACGAAACGATGTCATTTTGACTAATATAAAATAATGTTATTTCATATAAGAGTAAGGAGATGGTTTAGGCTTCGGGTTAGGCCAAACCAGTAAGACTGAATTTGAATCCAATTTGAAGTCTAAAACCTAAACACAATCCTTACTTGGTTCGATGCCTTAACAAATTACGCTGAATATGTTAACTTCAGGTCAAGCCAAGTAAAGCTTAGACAAAATTGTGAAGCCTAGCAATAATACTTTGGTGAATGGATTTTACCTTTCCCTAATTCTTTTTCTGTATAAGACAATCAATTTATTAATTGTAATATACAAATTATTATGTTTAGGGACAACATTGGCAAGTTATAAGGACCCAAACTCAACTTGAGGACTGAATGGGTTTAGGACTCACAGGTTTAGCTAAAGCCTGATTAAGTTTCCAACTACATAAAGCCCCGTCAAATTTAGGCCAAACTTGATTCTTTTTTCAAAGTTAAATTTAATTTTTAAATTATTTGATTTAATTATTGATTCTTTACTGATATTGTCTTAAAAGAATTAATTTATTTACATATCATCTTTAAATGATTACACATCTCATTCATTAGTATTTTATTTATTAGAACTTGAAATTTTACTACCATTCTTTTATAATTAATAACTTTATTTAGGAATAGTAATATTTTCTCATTTAATAATTATATAAAATTGAGGATAATTAATAAATAATACTTAAATTAGTTAGACCATATTAAAAAAATATTTATTGATATGAACAACAAAAATCTTATTATTTTTGTTATTGTTGTTGTTTTTGTTTTTGTTTTTGTTATTCTTATTATTATTATTATTATGTAGAACATTTAAAAACAACCTGTATACCATTTAGGGTAAGGCTACATATTACTAGACCTTCCTAGACCCCCTGTTTTAGTGAAATTTTTACTGGGTTGTTGTTACCTATATACATTATAAATATAAAGGAATTGAATGAAGAATGATTATTTACTTGGATAGGACACGATTTCTCTCTTTGTCATGTAAGGAAACTACTAAACATGGAGAGGTTTATTATTAATTCTAATATAGGACTAATATGTATGGACATGGAAATGGAAAAGGAAAAATGTTGAGACTAGAAATTATGTAAAATCAATATGGCATATTGTTTATGTCAACAGTCCACTATAGTAAACAAAAACTTAAAGGTGCAATTATTTCCCAACGATGCTTCATGTTAAAAAAGAATTCAATCCTTGTGCTTAGTCCATACAAAACATGAAAGAATAATAACGTTGATATAGTTAATTCAAAATTCTATTTATGTCAGGAGTATTATAGTGCTATTATTGAAGTCATGTTATTTTCAAAACTAAAGAGAATCAAAGTGTTATAATCTAAATAAGAAGAAGATAAAAAGAAATCAATTGAAGCTAGAGAATAAAGTTGACCTAATAGGTATAGACATTAGAATGTATTTTTTTGTTAACCTTCATAAATCCACATAAGTAAAGATTTACATCATCAATTACACAAAACTAAAGAAATTACATAATAAATTAGTTTTTAGTCCCTAATGGCACCCAAGAGGAGAGAGGTCAAATTGGGTGTTTATAAAATTTAACAAACTTTTATAACTAATATACTCAATTAGCAATAATCAATATAAATAAGGATAAGAACAATGACTTAATATAAACTAATCAAACAATTGAACAATAATTTAATGAGGATTACAATGATTTGGAAAATAATCCTTGCCTACATTTATTCCTAAAACTCTTCTTAGAATTTCATTATAATTCTTCTTTTAAAGCGAAAAATAGTCTTTGTACAATCTTTCTTGACAAAAAGTAATCCTTTTGCAATCTTCTTCAATGGTGAATAGGAACCTAAATCTCACTTTGATTAGCCCCAAGTACAATAATATAATGCTCCAACCAAATCTTACAACTCAAAATAAGTCACTTTATCGCTTCATAATTTCAGAGAGTCTCACTCATTCAACTATGAGACAATGACGCTTAAATGATTGAAAAATATTTAAAAATATATGTAAATGACACTTAAATTCTTCTTAATGCAAGACTGAGTTTGAATCCAATTTAAAGTCTAAAATTAAAAAAAAAACCTTAGTTAGTTCGATGCCTAAACAAATCATGTTGAATATATTAACTTTAGGTTAGGTCAGGCCAAGTGAGGCTCAAACAAAATTGCCAAACCTAGCAATACATTTTGGTGAATGGATTTACCTTTTGTTAATTCTTTTCTATGTAATACACTCAATTAGAGTGAATGGATCACCCTAAACCCCCTATTTTAGTGAGATTTTTACTAGGTTGTTGTTGTTGTCACCTATATACATTAAATATGAAGGAATTGAATGAAGAGTGATTATTTATTTGGATAAGGCATGCTTTCTATCTTTATCATGCAAGGAAAATACTAAACATGGAGATGTCTATTATTAATTCTAATATAGGACTAAGATGTATAGAAATGGAAATGGAAAAGAAAAAATATCAAGTCTAGAAATTATGTAAAATCAATAAGGCATATTGTTTATGTCAACAGTCCACCATATTTAACAAATAATTAAAGATGCAATTATTTCCCAACAGTGCTTCATGGTAAAAAAGAATCCAATCCTTGTGCTTGGTCCATTCAAAACATGATGAGGTTGATATAGTTAATTCAAAATTCTACTTATATAAGGACTATCATAGTGCTATTATTGAAATTATGTGATTTTCAAAACTAACGAGAATCAGAGTGTTATAATCTAAATAAAAAAAGATAAAAAGAAATCAATTGAAGCCAGAGAATAAAGTTGAGCTAACGGGTATAGACATTAGTATGCAATTTTTTTTGTCAACCTTCATAAATCCACATAAGTAAAGATTTACATCATCAATTACAAAAACTAAATAAATTACATAATAAAATAGCTTTTAGTCCCTAATGGCACCAAACTTTTGTATCTAATATACTCAATTAGTAATAATCAATATAAATAAGAATAAGAAAAATAACTTAATATAAATTAATAAAACAATTGAACAATAATTTAATGAGGATTATAATGATTTGGAATATAATCCTTGCTTGCATTTATTCCTAAAACTCTTCTTAGAATTTCATTATAATTCTTCTTTTAAAGTGAAAAATAATCTTTGGACAATCTTTCTTGGCAAAAAGTAATCCTTTTACAATCTTTGTCTAAGGTAAAGAGGAACCT
>JAOTJB010007190.1:0-11586 GCA_027123815.1 Erythroxylum minutifolium | reverse complement strand
TGCAGAGAGCGATAGGCCTGAACTACGAGATCAAAGAATGGGACTGGATCTTGGGGATAAGGACCAGGATAGTGCAGTTGAGCGCCGACTCCCAGACCTCAAGCCTAAAGATTTGCTATAGGAAAAGAGTAAGGGAAGGGCTGACAGTATCCCATTGGGATTGGTAGAACAGCGCGGTGAACCCATCATAACCAGGAGCTTTGTTAGGGGCCATGGAGAACAAAGCCATCTTGATTTCCTCCCGATTCAACGGACAAGTTAGTTCGCCTGACGCATGAGGCGGGAGGAGGGGAACCTACCACGGGTATGCCAGGCGTGGGGAGGGGGACCGTCGGAGAGGTAGAAATCCTCAAAGTAGTTCTGCGCTAAAAGACGTAGAGCCACAGGGTCTGTAACGACATGACCATCTGCATTGGTCAAAGAAAGGATCCTTGTTTGTCGACGTTTGGTCCTAGTGATAGCGTGATAGTAACAAGTATTCCTATCACCTTGGCTAAGCCACTGGCTTCTTGAACGTTGATGCCAGAAAAGCTCCTCTTGGTATAGGACGTGCTCCAATTCATTCCGCAGGAAGGCCTCGAGCTCTTGGAGAGAGGCCGAGTCAGTATCTTCCAGAGGTTTTTGCAGGCCGGCGATGCGAGCCATGAGACGTTTTTTGCGGTGAAAAATGTTACCAAAAATGTTGTCATTTCACTGATGAAGTTTGGAAGAAAGATGTTGGAGCGACCCTCTCAATTTTGCATGATTAGGTTGCCAGCTGTCAGCTACCATTTGATCAAAGCCGTTATGAGTGAGCCAGGCCAACTGAAAGAGGAAGGGGCGATGTAATCAAGGGTGGGGGTCATTATTCTGGAACTGGATAAGGAGAGGTTTGTGATCCGATTTCAAGAAAGGTAAATGGCTGACTTTGGTATGGGGAAAAGCTGAGTGCCAAGAATTAGAGCCAAACGCGCGATCTAATCTGGCGAGAATCTGCCCTCTTCGCCAGGTGAACCTTTGACCGTCAAACCCAAGGTCCTGAAGGTTACACTTATGCACACAGTCGCGAAAATGGTTGTTGACAATGGGTTGAGAACGGGAACTGCCTCACTTGTCGACGCTTTCCAATTTGGCATTAAAATCACCTCCCAAAAGCCAAGGAGAGTGAGTGTACAGAGCAATATGCAGCAGATAAGTCCATAGGAATTTTTGGAGCGCATAATTAAGGCTGGCATAAATGGTCGTAAAGTCAAAATTCAAGTGGCCCCATTTGATGCTCGCATGCACGAATTGTCGGTGGGCGACTCGAATATGGACAACAAGGTCAGCTTTCCAAAGCAGCCAGATACCTCCTGAATAGCCCTCAGCTTCCACCGGAAAAGAGTACCCGAACCCCAGTTTTCGAATAACTGTCGTTGCTCGATCGCCGCTAATACGTGCTTCGACCAGAACAATGAGCCGAGGATTATGAAGGCGGATATAATTCTTCAAGATGGGCTGGAAGGTGTATCCTCAAGCCCCTTGGCAATTCCATATGAATATCATCATAATCAAAATAACGATGAGGAAGGGAACCTATTGTGAACTGGCTATGTGGTTGACTGTGATCTCAGTCAACTCCGAGCAGTGGAGAAATGCCTGCGCATGTCCGAAATCCTCCATCTGAATATCAACTTCGACAGCGTCGGCTGTATCGGTCATGGGAGCAGTTGTGGGGTCGGGTGGCTGGGGAGTGGCTTCAAAAATTTGACTATGGGAAGGAGAGGAGGAAGAGACCCTCGGGATAACGTGGTCTTTGTCCATATCACTGCTGCCCAAATCCGTTTGGATGGTCCGCTGGAAGTCCGGATTTGGAATGATTATGGCCTTGTGCGACGGAATGGAGAGGGCTACGTGACATGGGCTTGGAGTAGAGGGCCTGTGACCCTTAGGAGAGGGGGGCCGGTCCTGGCCTATCTCGTGGATTTGAAGAGGAGGGGACGGCGACGTTTTGGATGGAGGGACTTTAGAGCCAGTAGGAGACACACGCATTCGAAGTTGACGGTTGTCGTCCCTTATAGACAAAGAATTTAGGGATTTGACGCTGATGTGATTAGGGGCTGACGAACTTGGGGAATCGCGAGGAGGCTGGGCGGCGACCGTTGTGGGGAGAGCCGTTGGAGGATCGACCCGCCTGGAGGAGCGTGAGAGGAGCTAGCGTTTCGGGTGGCGGATGTTGGTGGTGGAGTCCGACGAGTCCTCCTTTGGACTTGCATCCAGGGACCAAAGTTAGCGGTGCTGTTCGAGCCGTTAGAAGACGCGCGACAGGCGACATTTGGGGGCGGCGGTTGCTGCGGTTCGGGTGAAGGTTCGGGAGGGGACTCCTGTCGAGAGGGACAGGTCACGGAGGAGTGCCCGACGCGGCCACAACTGTAGCAAATTTGGGGGAAGCCCTCGTAGGCGACATGAATTAATTCTCCATCCAGCTCGACGACCGATCGGAGCGGGGAGCTAATGTCCAGATTGACGGCAATCCGTGCAAAACGTCCTCGGTAAGCCTGTTGGGTATTAGTATCTATCTTAATCGTTTTTTCGACTAGGTTTCCTAACGCAGTGAGGATAGATGGGTGATAGCGCACGATCGGAAGTTCAGGGAATCTAACCCATGCAACAACATGGGTAATTCTACTAGAGGAGGGTCGGAACGCCGGGGTCCAAGGGTGGACAGATAGAACATGGCTGGCGATAATCCAAGGCCTCTGCGTTAAGGTCTGTAAGTTGTCTTCTTCCTCTCTAAACTTGATGAGATAGAATTCGTTTTCGAGGTCCACTATTTTCAATGGCCCTTTTGGATGCCAAAGTGTTTGGAGGCGGTCTTTCAGCATGTTGAATCCATCTTGCGTCCCAGAAGTTTGATGACCACTACCTTGTCCCATGCCTGATCTAATCTACCTCTGAAAGTGTTAGATAGTTCCACTCCCAATCCATGGAAACCTTGAACAATGGTAATGTCCCCTTCATGTATTTCAATTGTTTCTTCCTCCGGCCAGGCTAAGTCTGATATATCTGAAGCAGGTCGGTTGTGGCCTGTGAGCACCACACTGTAGCTTAATTGAGGTTGTGGCACCGGTGGTATCATAGGGGGAGGATCTTCTTCCCGTTCGTAGATGCGAACTTTTTTTGTGGCGTAAATGTTAGAGGCTGAAATCTGGGGAGGAGGGTTGGAAGCTTTGTCCATGAAGCAGAGTTAGTTTTTTTCTTAAACGCGTACTTTTTTAGTAAGTGAAACAAGGAGCCAATAGAGAAGAAGTTTGGCATCTTTCTTCTTCCCTCAGATCCACAATCCTTTTCCTTCCTGCTCAACCCCATTTCAGGACAATCCATACTACAAATAACCATACTCTTGAAACCTCTTGATCTAAGAAATTATCAGTTCATCTTCTTCCAAGTACATGCACACCTAACCACTAACTTGTACCTGAAACTTGTCAACGAGTTCCAATGGTGTTGACGTGGTGAGTGCAGATCACAGAGCTTTAATAAGAATATTTTTACTCTCACTTTAAAGTCATCAACTACCAAATCTCCCACTCAAGTATGTTTGGATTACGTAACAGTTACTATGTTTGCTCTTTTCACGATCTTCATCATCGTTTTGCTTTGCTAATTGTTTGATTTGTCGTTACTTGTGGCTGTTTTTTTTTATAGGGTCAAACGGCTCAAACCCGTATTAAAATTAATTATATATATGAGTCATAAACCACATTATTAGAATAGATTACTTGAAGAATAATCGATACTCGAGTAATGATTATCCGATGTTTTAAAAACAAAAGATTTGATCAGTTTAGCGTTAAAAACTTTAAATTGACCTAAATTATTGGGTTGAAATTTGAGCGCAAAATAGATCTCAATTAATATAAACCGAATCTTTATCGAACTTTGTGATAGGAAAGTTTGATATAAAAATTATATATAAAAGTTAAGGTCTTTTGTAATTATTCGTATCAATTATAAGTATAAGGATTCTCTGATCTGTTAAGAGAGTTTACGTATTGAGAAAATTATAAAAAGACCTTGACAGCTTCCTGGTGATGGATTCTTGTGAAGACAGCGGTAGATTCGGACTCGTTTCGACTTCAAAAAGCTCGCTTAAAGTTTTAGAACTAAAATCAAGTACTTTTTGCATATCTCCGTTTTTTGCCCTTTCACGTTCGATCTGAGATACGTAACTAAGAAACTGTTACGTATTACACGTGGTAAGTTTTCAAATTTTCAGTTTAATTTAGTTTCATAATTTTATTGTTAAAAATTGATAAATTTATTAATTAATTACCTAATTTTTTATAAACTAAAATAAAACATTTAATTTTCATTTAACGAAATTTTTAATTAAACTTTAATTTTCTCAATAAGTAAGGACAAATTTTTCAATCATTTTTCGAATTCTTCAATTTTAATAAATCTTTAATCTATTTTATGACAATTTAATACTCTAATTAAATCTTTTAAACGTTAAACCTCATGTTTTACAAATTTAACTTTCGATCTAATCTTGGAAACATTATGATTATCTCAAATTGCTTTACTTATAATTAATTAGTCGTAAATCACATGAATAAAATAAATTATTTAACGAATAATTAGGTAACGAGTTCAACTTAATTCACGCTAATACATATCTAATTGCCTTATACATAATTAATTAATCTTTTTTACAATGAAGCGAATTATAATTTTTTAATTGCAACTAGAATTTTCAAAATCTCGAATTATAATTTGTTTTGACAATAAATTAATTTTTTTACTTCATTATCTATAAAGGGGATTGAATTAGTCTCACTTGTCATAATTACAAATGTTTGCTTAAAATGAGTGAAAAAAATACAAAATTGACTTCTTTTAACCCAAAAAAAGTTAAAAAAAAGACGCTAAGTATGGTTAAGCTTTCATGACAAAGGAAGCTTGGAGTGGAATGAAAACCAATGATATTTACTAACATATCAAATCTTTCAATTATTCTGTTTTAGCCATATTTTATTAAATCTTATCCATACACTTATATGAAGTTCATGTAAATATGTGAATAAGATTTAATAAAACATGATAAGAACATCATAACAGAAACAGAAAATCTGATCTTATTGACCAAATGGTGCACTTGTAACAAAATAAAAATAAATGAATAGAACATGAAATTGTGATTTTTTATATTATATATTATCTATTTTATTATTCTTTTCACTCTTCACTTTTGAGACCTACAGGTACTTGATTAAAGTAAGTTCAATCCATTATCATGTGTTCATGGACATGAAATTACTATGTTGGACATCTTTATTGCTTTGACAAATTAAGATGAATTGAGATGGTCATTCCAACCTCGTTAAATAAGAAATTTTTTTTTGACATCTTTTTATATATAAATTCTAACTTAAAAATAATTTGATAAATTTAAATCTATGTTCGAATTTGATTAAATATGAATAATCAAGCTAATAATATGATTTTTTAATTTCATTTTGAATATATATATAATTCAAGGTATAAGAGGACATTTTAAATTTTTTTTGGATATTAAAAAAACAAAAGGGTAGGCATTTGACCAGTAAGATAAGAGATTTAAGATTTAAAATGATCGATCGGTATTAGACTGTTATAAAATTGGCTAAAAATGAAATAAAATTAAAGAATTTGAAATATGATTAAAAGGCATTGACTTTATATATCGATGAATTTAAAGTTTAATTGAAAAAAAATATTATTAAATGAACATTAATTAATTAATTTTAGTTTATAAGAATTTATTAATTTACAAAAATTGACTGATTAAATTTTAAATTGATCAATTTTTAATGACAAGAATTATTAAAGTAAATCGAACCAAAAAATTGAACGGTTCAAAGTTTTAACGATTTAATAGACTAAATTGATTGAATTTTTTAATCATCGGAAAATTCCTTAAGGATCAACAAATTGAATCCAATTTGATTCAATTTAATTGAAATTTAAAAATAAAATAATATTATTTTAATATTAATTCTAATTCAATTAAAAATTTATATTCAAGGGTCGACCCAAATCCGTAAGGAGTTGGGGCCTAGTTTGGATCGGAGTCTTTGGTTTTATGGTCACGTCAGAAACCATAACTCAAGATTGGTCCGTACCAACTATGTGGAGTTGAACTTGGAGATCTCATCTGGCAATAAATGCCTAATAGTACACGTGTCCTATCAAACTTAGAAATTAGTTTTATTTCCTTTCACAACATGCATTGATGCTTTAGCTGAGTGTAAAGGACGAAAATGTCTCTCTCACCTTTTGTGGGTAAATTTGAGAGTGACAATGAGCCGACACCTTTTTTTTTTATATAAAAATATTTTTATAACTTTAATACTTTTAATTAAAAAAATTAGTTCGACAATTTTGATTTAAACCCAAACTGTTTTATTTTTTCAAAAATGGAAAATTTCAACTCATTTACTCGTAAAATTCTTAAATTTAAATTTTTTATTTTTAACTTTTTAGTTTAATTTATTTTAATAATTTAAAAAAAAACTAATTAATTTATTAATAATTCATTCATTTTTCCTAAATTAATAAATTATTCATCATTATCACATCTAGTCCGAGTCCTGCACTAAAGTGAGAAGGAAAAAAATAGACTCTTTACTGATTAGGGATAAGGCTAAATACTACTAGACTTTTCTAGACTTTGCCGATTTCTACTAAATGTTGTTGTTGTTATTTCAAAATAAATAAATAAATTTTTATTTAACTATTTCTTTTTAATTAAATTTAAAAAAATTTTATAGATAAGGACAATCTTTTTAAATTATATTTTAAGTTATATTCAAATTTTAACCGATTTTATGATAATATAATACAGATTGAATCATTTAAACCTTAAATTTCTTGTCTCGTTTAATTTTGGGTTTTTTAAAAATTAATTTTTTTGCTAATTTGCACATCATTTAACTAAAATTTGACCAAAACAACTTGAAGGGTATCCGTCAATCTTATTTTTTGATTAATGTTAGAACTTTATTTTAATAAATATTTTTAATTTGTAATGACCCAACATTTTAATTTTAAGCTTTTCAGTAAAAATTGTATTTTACAAAATAAGATTAGTTTTGTTTAATGATAAAAATATATTTTATAAAATAAGATAAAACAAAGGGCATGACAAACAAGTGTGAAGATCAAGCATGGTAAAGAGTCTAAGTTCATTGAAATTAACCACAATGACATCATTGAAATGGAGAGTTGGTCCGAACTTTATTTGAAGTCCAATCAAACCAAACTTAAATTTATTAATTTTAGGTCAAACTCAAACCAGACTCAGATGGATGATCGAATCATTGTAATTATCACCAATATGACCTATGTGGAAAAAGAGAACAAACAATCATGATCCTAATGGAGAGAAGAGAGATTTTGGGAAGTCGGAATTAGATTAGAACAAACACAAAAGTAGATCGAATCCAAGAGAGGAATAAGTAAAAACAAAGCTTACACTAAAATGCTAAAGACAAGCGGGAGAAGATGACCTAAAGCTGTATCTGGAGGTGCAAAGTGGTTGGGGTCCCTCCAAATGAGGTATATAATTCTCTTTACATTTCCTTCTATTCATTTTCATAAATTGTTTCGTATAAACAAAGCAAAGGTTGAAAAGTAAATTCTAAAAATTTATATATATATATATATATATATGATTTAAAAACTAAAGCAAAAGTTAAATAAGTAAAACAAGTGATTTTAAGTATTGTTGTCGACTATACTAAAGTTAAGAAAGAAGACAGCCGGTTGCAGAAAGTCAAAAATAGTATGGAAAAAAAAAAAGAGGCCAGCTCTGTCCACAATTGAGTGTATGCGTATGAAAAGCCTATAAATAGATCTTCCCATATTAATTTTCTGACATACCAAAAAATTTCTTCTCCTATTGAATCCCCACTAAAGTTTTAGAGAGTATTTTTCCTATTTAGTGAGAGAGTTAGTATTTCTCTTTGTAAAATAGAGAGATGTTGTACTCTTAAATTTCATAGTGAAATTTCTTTTATTTGTCTATAATTTTTACCCTAATCTAGAGGTTTTTTATGTAAAATATGTCTATTCATTACTATTCTTTCAGTCATATTTAGCTACGAACCTGCTCTAATCCAGTCAATTTTTTACAATATTAAGGTTTTAAAAATTTAATTGAAATTTTGTTATTATAAAAATGGCTTAAAATTGAATAAAATTGAATAATTTAAAATATAATTAAATAAGAATGTCATTAATTATCGAATAATTTAAAGTTTAATTAAAATTTTTTTAAAAAATTGATTAGTTTTTTTATTTATAAAAACCGATCAAAATTAGCTGATTACTTAATAAACTGAACGATTTAAAATAATAAAGATTATTAAAATAAATCATAAAAATTTAAAACCGAATTAAAAAGGTAGCTGATGAATTAATGATTCAAAATTATTTCAAATAATCAGTAGAAAGTCTTTTTATTATCTATCAACATTCTCATTTAATATATTTTTTAAAAAATTATAATTTTAAAAATATACATATTAAAAACTAATAATAAAAAAAAGCCTTGGTCTTGTCCATTATTATTCACATCCACTCTTTCTTTTGGTATCATTAGCCACTTCTCTCTACTACTGTTGCTTCCTGTTCCCACTTCATCTCTTCACCTGTATGATATAATCATTTTAAAAAGCTCTTCACTTTACAAGGACGCTGCGGGCCTTTGATTAAGAGTTTTATGTATAAAGAGTTCAAACCATACGTTAAAGCAACCATTTGATGCTAACGCTCTTGTGGCTTTCCATGAAGGTTTCACTGGAGTTGTATGCATACTTTATATTAGGGATAGTATTAGAATAAGTTGGGTTCGGTCAAATCTAAAAATTTATATAAGGGTTCAGGCCTGACCAAAGTTTCGAAAACCCAAAATTTGCAGTCTAAAATCGAGCCAGTTAGGTTTGACTGACACAAAACTCGGTTACGTCGGACTATACTTCAAAATTATATAGTTTATTATATTAAGATAAGGCAAATAAAATAATTTAATTTAATACTAAACTTTCCCTTAAAATTAAATAAGTATCTTGAAACATAAAACAAAGAAAAATCTTATTACCAACTGTAATATGTAATATAGACCTTATTACGTGTTATGGATCGTTCATGAAAGGGTTAAAGATAAAGGAAATGTAGAATACCTAATTTCGGTTCCATTTATTCTTCCGAAGCGGTTTTTAAGTTTGAAACGAGCTTCAATCTCTCGAGACTTTTATGGATTATGTTCATCGACATGTGGTTAATACATTTTTATAGTTTTCTTAAAACATAAATGCTCTTAACAGGTCAGAAGATCCGTATACTTACGATTAATATGAATAATTGTAAGAGATCTTAACCTTTATATATAGCTTCTGTATCGGGCTTCCCCGTAACATGTCTAATATGGATCTGGTCCATACTAATCGGATCCATTTTTCACTCAAATTTCGATCAATTGATTTAGATTATTTATTAGACCACTTTATTACCTTTATCTGGATCAAATTACGTAATTTAAGATTGTGTGAGATTGGTTAACATATTAATAACACCCAACATCTCCGATTGGAATAATTTCTTTGTATGTATGTCTAAGGTAAGGTGTGTTATCATTCCGTCTAGCAATGTGTTTTTTTTTATATACATTAGGTATCTTGGCTTTATCAGACTAATCCTAGGTCCCTAAAGTCCCACCTCCAAAGCCCTTAGGATGTAAATTTGGAACCTCAAGGTCTCTCAGGTTTTTACGTAGCCTGTATACTTCTGCACACAAGAAGTCGTCACATACTAATTGGTCGACTGTTGATTGATCACTAACCCTGTTCAGCATCAAGTTCCTAGCAGCCCCAAGTTCTCTAGTAGTTTCAGCTCTCACACTACCGCTTGAAGCGAGACATCAGCAATTGCTCTGACTAAGGAGGATGCTCAGGGGAGTTAGAGGATCATCAATAGGGAAAATTTTCCTTCTTCCCTCCTTTGTGGTGACTCAAACTCAAGACTTCCTACAAAGTAAAGCCTTAAGTGAAGAGTTGAAACCAATTAGGCCACTCCTACTTGTCATGTGTTTTTTCTAATAAGTTTATCAGTTCAAGTTTAGTTCAAAATATCAGGGATTTTAAGTTTTTTATTTGGATTGAGTTTTTTTGAAAATTAAAATGTAATTTTTTTAAATTTAAGCATAAACTCAACTTGAAATTTAATTTATTTAAATGATAAAATATTATCTAAATTCATTAATTTTAAATTATTGATTCTTTGTTCATAATTTATAAAATAGGTTAATTATAAAAAAATTCACACTTTGCTCAATTATGCAATTATAGCATGAATTGCAAAAAATGACAATAAAATGCTCAAATTTTCTTTTTTTTTAATTATAGTCTGAGCTTCAAAAAATGTCAATAAAATTCTCAAACTTTCAAATTTTTCAATTCTAGCTCGATGTTAGTGTTTCAATTTTTCCTTCATTTTCAATTTGTCCTCTCGACGCCTTTACCCTTCGATTTTTAAATTACACAGTCTGACACCCTCACACTAAGGGCATCAGGAGAATGGACTAAAAACGAATAGTTTACTAGTACAGTACACTGTAATGCGAGAATAGTTTAAGGCATTGGAAAAACAAATAAAAAATAAATGATTGAGGGCATCGGGAGAACATCAGAAAACGTTAAACTAGAATTGAAGAAAATTGAAAGTTTGAGTATTTTGTTGCCACTTTTTGAAGTTTGGACTAGAATTAAAAAATATTGAAAGTTTGGACTTTTTTTCTACTTTTTAAAGTTCGGGCGATAGGTAAAAAATTAACAGAATTTTATGTTTTTTTTGTAATTAACCCAATTGAAAACTATAATCTTTTTGAAAAATTTAAAAATTATGCAAATTTTCTAAATTTTCTTAATAAGAGAGTTGAATTTTTTAACCCTAAATATAATATTCGAGTAACTTATATAAAATTAAGAGATAATGAAAAGGATTTAGGATAATTAGTCAAAAATCTAACTTTTATTATTAGTGTGTCCTAATAATATTATAAAATAACCATATCACATACAATAAATTTATCGAGAAGATTAAACTCAAATGACTAATGTAACCAATAGTTTATAAGTCTCAATTTAACATAATTATACAAAAATGAATAATTAATCGTAATTTTTTTTAAATGTGCAAAAAATATAGAAAATATACTCTCTGGTTGGATGTTAGGTGACCAATAACCAGGACCAGATCTTTTATTCCGGTTATGATGTTCCTATCATGTTTTATTAAATCTCATCCACATATTTACGTGAACCTTACATAAATATATGAATGAGATTTAATAGAACATAGTTAGAATAGAATAACTGGAACAATATATGAATGAGATTTAATAGAACATAATTAGAATAGAATAACTGGAACAGAAGATTTACTAATAACTATCCTTAAAATTTCCATTACCTTGTTCTTACCGATGACCAATGGGCTTTCCTTAGCCATTTTCTTATTGTAATTTCAAAGACCATCCGAAAAAAAAAACCTTCACTTAATTAACATATAGTTCTTATATAAGTT
>JAOTJB010007159.1:0-11588 GCA_027123815.1 Erythroxylum minutifolium | reverse complement strand
CCTTTGGTGGGAAACACAACTCGTTGAGGCATCCTTAGTGAGCAAAGCAGCTAGTTGGCATGGTCATTAGGCACCTTTAATGGGAAAGACAACCTCTTGACTCATCGTCGGTGGGTGAAATAGCACGTTGACACAATCGCTAGGCAACTTCATTGGGCAAAACAATGCTAGGAACCTTTGGTGGGAAACACAACTCGTTGAGGCATCCTTAGTGAGCAAAGCAGCTAGTTGGCATGGTCATTAGGCACCTTCGGTGTAAAAAAACAGCCCATTGGGCACCTTTGGTGGGCAAACCAATAAGTTGGTAGGTTCACTTGGCACCTTCGGTGGGAAAAATAACCTATTCGCACACCTTCGGTGGGCATCAAAGCTCGTTGGCGCAGTCACTAGGCACTGTCAGTGGGCAAAATAGCCTGTTGGCACAATTGTTAGGCACCCTTTATGGGCAAAACAGCCCATTGGCATATTCTCTAGGCTCCTTAGTTAGAAAAACAACTCGTTGGTAAAATTTCAGTGGGTAATATAGCCCGTTGCATAGTCGCCATTAGGCACCTTCGGTGGAAAAAATAACCCATTGGCAAACCTTCGGTTGGTAAAATAGTCCGTTGGTGCACCTTTAATGGGCAAAATAGTTCGTTGACATGACCGTTATGCACCTTCAGTGGGAAAAACAACTTATGGGGCACCTTCGGTGGAAACATAACCCTTTGGCACAACTTCGATGGCAAACCCAGCCTATTGACATAGTCGCTAAGCATCTTTGGTTGGAAAAAACCTATTGGGTAGCTTTGGTGGGAAACACAGCTCGTTGGCACACCTTTGGTGGGCAACACTTCTTGTTGGCATGGTCGTTAGGAACCTTTGGTGGGAAAACAGCATGTAAGGCACCCTCAGTGGAAAACACAACCCGTTGGCACACCTTTGGTGGGCAAAACAGTAGGTTGGCAGGGTCACTAGGCACCTTTGGTAGGAAAAACAACCCATTGGCACACCTTCAATGGGTTACAAAGCCTGTTGGTACAGTCGCTAGGCACTATTAGGAGGAAAAATAGTTCATTTATCCCCTTTGGTGGGAAAAATAGCCTGTTGGCACACCTTTGGTGGGTAAAACAATTGGTTGGACAAGTCGCTAGCCAACTGCATTGGGCAAAACAACTCATTGACATGGTCGTTAGAAATCTTCGATAGGCAAAATAGCCCATTGGCACGATCGCTAGGTACCTTCAGTGGGTAAAACAACCCATTCACTTCGATGGGCAAAATAGCCCATTGGTAAGATTGCTAGACACCTTTGGTGGGCAAAACAACCCATTGGGCTCCTTCGACAAGAAAAACATCCCATTGTTACACATTCAATGGGAAAAACGACCTATTGGCACAGTCGCTAGGTACCTTCAATGGGTAAAACAGTTTGTTGGCACGGTCGCTAGGTACCTTCAAAGGGTAAAACAGTTTGTTGGCACGGTCGCTAGGCACCTTTATTGGGAAAAAATGATTGTTGGCACACCGTCAATTGGCAGCACAACCTGTGGGCATGATGGGTAGGCACCTTCAGTGGGAAAATAAGTCCATCTGGAACCTTTGGTGGGAAAAATAACCCGTTAGCAGGGTCACTAAGCACCTTTGGTAGTTAAAACAACTTGTTGGCACCTTCACTGAGCACTTTTGGTGGCAAAAACAGCCCTTTAGCACTCCTTTGGTAGGTAACACAGCCCGTTGGCACAATCATTATGTACCTTCACTGGGCAAAACAGTTCACTAGGCACCTTTGGTGGGAAAAATAGCCCGTTAGCACACCTTTGGGAGGCAAAATAGCCCGTTGACAAACCTTCGGTTGGAAAAATAGCCCATTAGCCACCTTTGGTAGGAAACATAGCCTATTGGCTCATCTTCAATGGGCAAAACAGCATGTTGACACGGTCACTAGGCACCTTTGGTGGGAAAAATGACCCGTTGGGCACCTTCGGTAGGAAACACAGCTCATTGGCTCATCTTCAGTGGGCAAAACACAGCTCATTGGCTCATCTTCAGTGGGCAAAACAACAGGTAGGCACGGTTGCTAGGCACCTTCATTTGACAAAATAGCCCGTTGTCATGTTCATTAGGCACCTTCGGTAGCAAACTTGACTCATTGGCATGCCTGCGATGGGTAAAACGGCACGTTGGCTCTGTCAGTAGGCCCCTTTGGTGGGCAAAACAATCCATTGGGCACCTTCAGTGGGATAAATATCTCATTAGCACACCTTCAGTAGGTAAACAACCCATTTATAGAACTTCGGTGGGCAAAACAATCCGTTGGAATGATGGCAAGGCACCTTCGGTGGGAAAAATAGCCTGTTGGACACCTTCAATGGGCAAAACAACCGTTGATAGAACTTTAATAGGAAAAACAGCACGTCGGCACATTCACTAGGCACCTTTGATGAGAAACACATCCAATTGGCACACATTCTATGGGTAAAATAGCTCGTTGGCATGGTCACTAGGCACCTTCGATGGGAAAAATAGCCCGATGACACGGTCGCAAGGCACCTTTGATGGGAAAAATAGCCGGTTGTCACAGTCGTCAGGCACCTTCGATGGGAAACACAACCCATTTGCTATCCTTCAGTGGGAAAAACAACCCTTTTTACGATCGCAGGCACCTTCGATGGGAAACACAACCCATTCACTCATCTTCAATGGGCAAAATAGCATATTGGCATAGTCTCTAGGCAACTTCGTTTGGTAAAATAGCCCATTAGCACATTAGCTAGGCACCTTTGGTGGAAAACACAGCCTATTGGCACACCTTCGGTGGGCAAAACAGCTCGTTAGCATAATCACTAGGCACCTTAGGTAGGGAACAAGACTCATTGGTACCCCTTCGGTGGGAAAAACGATACATTGGCACCTTCGCTACGCACCTTCAATAGGCAAAACAATTCATTGGGCACCTTCAGTGGGATAAGTTGGCACATCTTTGGTAGGTAAAATAACCAATTGTCAAAACTTCGGTGGGTAAAATAGCCCGTTGATATGGTGACAAGGGAAAAACAACTCGTTGGGCACCTTTGGTGTATAAAACAACATATTGACAAAATTTTTGTGGGAAAAATAGCCCGTCGACACATTTATTGTGCACCTTCAGTGGGAAACATAGCCCATTGGCACACCTTCGGTGGGTAAAACAGCTCGTTGGCACTGTCGCCAGGCTCCTTCAGTGGGAAAAACAACCCATTGTCACAGTCATAAGCACCTTCGGTGAGAAACACAACCCGTTGGCTCACCTTCGGTGGGCAAAATAGTAGGTTAGAATGGTCGCTAGCCACCTTTGTTGGGCAAAACATCCCATTGGCATAGTCGTTAGACATCTTTGGTGGGCCAAACAACTTGTTCACTAGGTAACTTTGTGGGCAAAATAGCCTATTGATAGGATCACTAGGCACCTTTGGTAGGCGAAACAACTCGTTGGGCACCTTCAGTGGGAAAAATATCCCGTTGGTACACATTTGGTGGGAAGAATGTCCAATTGGCAAGGTTGCTATGCACCTTTGGTGGGCAAAATAGTTCGTTGACACAGTCATTCTTCACCTTCGGTGGGTAAAATATTCTATTAACACATCTTCGATCGACAACACAACCTGTTGGCGCAATGGTTAGGCACCTTCAGTGGGCAAATCAGTCTGTTGGGCACCTTCGGTGGGAAAATATCCAGTTGGCAAGGTCTCTAGATAGCTTCGGTGGGCAAAATAGTCGCTATGCATCTTTTCTGGGAAAAAAAGTTCCATTGGTAAGCACCTTCGATGGGAAAACAACGCATTGGTGCAACTATTGGGCACCTTCGGTGAGCAAAATAGCCTATTAGCATGGTGGCCAAGCACCTTCAATAGGAAAAATAGCCCGTTGGCGCACCTTTGGAGGAAACATAGCCCATTGGCACACCTTCAGTGGATTACACAACCCGTTGACACAGTCGCTAGGCACTATTGGGGGGTAAAGCAGTCCATTGGTCCCCTTCGATGGGAAAAATAACCTATTGTTACACCTTTGGTAGACAAAACAGCTCATTGGCACACCTTCAATAGGCAAAACAGCTCATTGACAAGGTCACTAGGCACCTTTGGTGGGAAAAACAGTCTATTGGGCAACTTCGGTGGGTAACACAGCCCGTTGGCACAATCGCCAGGCACCTTTAATGGGAAAAATGGCCCATTGGGCACCTTCGGTGGGAAACACAACCCATTGGCTCATCTTCGGTGGGCGAAATAACACATTGGCATAGTCATTAGGAACCTTGGTTAGGCAAAATAGCCCGTTGGCACGTTCGCTAGGCACCTTGGGTGGGAAACACAGCCTATTGGCATGATCACTTGGCATCTTTGGTTGGAAAAACAGCCCATTGGGTACCTTTGGTGGGAAACATAGCCCTTTGGCTCATCTTCAAAAGGCAAAACTACACATTTGCACAATCGCTATGTAGCTTTGGTGGGAAAATGGCACATTGGGCACCTTCGGTGGGTAACACAGCCTATTGGCTCATCTTCAGGGGGTAAAACAACAAGTTGGCATGTCGCTAAGCACCTTCATTTGGTGAAACAACCCATTATCACGATCAATAGGCACCTTCAGTGGGAAATATGGCTCATTAGCACCCTTTCGGTGGGCAAAACAACATGTTGACATCGTCGCTAGGAACCTTCAGTGAGCAAAACAGTCCGTTGGGCAACTTCAGTGGGATAAACATTCCATTGGCACACCTTTAGTAAGAAAAACAACACATTTGTAGAACTTTGGTGGGAAAAATAGCCAATAGATATGCTAAAAAGACACCATTAGGAAAAACAACCTGTTGGGCATCTTCGCTGAGAAAAACATCCCATTGGTACATATTCAATGGGAAGACTAGCCTATTGGCATGATTGCTAGGCACCTCTGGTGGGCAAAACAGTTCATTGACACGGTCGCTAGGCAGGTTTGTTAAGAAAAATAGCCTGTTAGGACACCTTCGATCAGTAATACAACCCGTTGGCACGGTTGCTAGGCATCTTTGGTGGGCAAATCAGTCCGGTGGGAACTTTCGATAGGAAAAACAACCCGTTGGCAAGGTCACTAGGCACCTTCAGTGAGCAAAATAGTCTGTTGACACGATCACTAGGTAGCTTCGTTTGAAAAAGAACCATTGGCATGGTCGTCAGGCACCTTCGGTGGGAAAACAACCCATTGGTACGATTGCTATCCACATTTGGTGGGAAAAATAGCCCATTGTAACGGTCCTTAGGCACCTTCGATGGGCAAAATAGCACATTTGCATAGTTGCTAAGCACCTTTGGTGGGAAAAACAACACGTTGACACAACTACTAGGCTCCTTCAATAGGCAAAATAGCCCATTGGCATTGTCACCAACCACCTTTAGTAGGCAAAGCAGCCTGTTGGCACACCTTTGGTAAATAGAACAACCCAGTGACACAACTGTGTAGGCACCATTGATGGGAAAAACAACCTTTTTGGCACCTTCGGTGGAATCGCAACCCTTTGGCACAC
This sequence comes from Erythroxylum minutifolium, assembly GCA_027123815.1. Classification (NCBI taxonomy): domain Eukaryota; kingdom Viridiplantae; phylum Streptophyta; class Magnoliopsida; order Malpighiales; family Erythroxylaceae; genus Erythroxylum; species Erythroxylum minutifolium. Next base: position 6,064 of record JAOTJB010007159.1, on the reverse strand, counting down.
CTTCAATCTATAACAAAGCTCGTTGGCACAGTTGCTAAGCATCTTTTCTGGGAAAAATAGCCCATTTGACACCTTTAGTGGGAAACACAACTCGTTGGCACACCTTTAGTGGGCAAAACAACTCCTTGGCACAGTCGCTAGGCATCTTCGGTGGGAAAACCGCCTGTTGGCCACCCTTGGTGGGAAACATAGCCCCTTGGCACACCCTTAGTGGGAAAACATCACATTGGAGTCACTAGGTACATTCGGTGGGAAAAACAGCCCATTGGCTCACCTCTAGTGGGTTAGACAGCTCGTTGGCACGGTTGCTAGCCATCATTGGGGAGAAAACAATTTGTTGGTTCCCATTGGTGGGAAAAATAGCTTGTAGTCACACCTTTGTTAGGCAAAATAATTTGTTGGTATAGTCTTTAGGCACCTTTTATGAGAAAAACAGCCCATTGGCACATCTTCATTGGGCAAAACAACCTGTTGGCATGGTCGCTAGGCACTTTCGGTGGGAAAAATAGCTCATTGACACGGTCGCTAGGCACTTTTGGTGAGAAAAACAGCCCATTGGCACATCTTCATTAGGCAAAACAACCCTTTGGCACGATCGCTAAGTACCTTCGATGGGAAAAACAGCCCGTTGGCATAGCCGTTAGCCACTTTTAGTGGGAAAAACAACCCATTGGTACGATTGCTAGGCACCTTCAGTGGGAAAACCATCTGTTGGGCACCCTTGGTGGGAAACACAGCCCGTTGGCACACCTTCAGTGGGAAAAACATCACGTTGGCACAGTTGCTAAGTACATTCGGTGGAAAAAATAGCCCATTGGCACACCTCTAGCTGGTTACATAGCTCGTTGGCACAGTTGTTAGGCATCGTTGGGAAGAAAACAGTTAGTTGGTCCCCAACAGTAGGAAAAATAGCCTGTGGTCACACCTTTGGTAGGCAAAACAACTTGTTGGTATAGTCGTTAGGCACCTTTAGTTGGAAAAACAGCCCGTTGGCACAACTTCGTTGGGCAAAACAACCTTTTGGCATGGTCATCATGCACCTTTGGTGCAAAAAACTACTTGTTGGCACCTTTGGTGGGAAACCAAGCCCCTTGGCAGACCTGTGGTGGTCAAAACAACACATTGGCACGGTTGTTAGGTAGCTTCAGTGGATAAAACAACCCGTTGGCACGTTTGCTAGGCAACTTTGGTGGGAAAAACAACTCGTTGGCACAACTTTGATAGGCAACATAACCCATTAGCATGGTCACTAGGCACTTTCAATGGGCAAAATAGCTCATTGAAACAATCACTAAGCACCTTCAGTAGGTAAAACAACATGTTGGCACACTCTATAGGCACCTTCAGTGGGCAACATAGCTCGTCGGCACAGTAGCTAGGTGCCTTCGACGGTAAAAACAACCCGTTGGGGACCTTCTGCCAAAAAAATAACTTTTTGGGCATCTTCAATGGAAACACAACCCTTTGGCCCACCTTTGGTGTGAAACAAAGCCCGTTGGCACAGTTTCTAAGCATCTTTTATGGGAAAAACATCCCATTGAGCACCTTTGATCAGAAACACAGCTCGTTGGCACACCTTTGATGGGTAAAACAACTTGTTGGCATGGTCACTAGGGACCTTTGGTGAGAAAAACAACTTGTTGGGCACCTAGTACGAGAGGAACCATTGGGCACTTTCGATGGGAAAACTGTAATTCAACCTAGTACGAGAGGAATCGTTGATTCGTACAATTGGCCATCGCGCTTAGTTAAAAAGCTAGTGACGCGAAGCTATCGTGTGCTAGATTATGACTGAATGCCTCTAAGTCAAAATCTGGACTGGAAGCGATGCATGCACCTACCACCCAATTGCTGACCCTCAGTAGGGGCCTTCGGGCCCCCAAAGGCACATGTCGTTGGCCAAGTCTCCTTGCGGATGAGTGGTGGGGGGCAGCCTTGATTAAAAATTCCTACCGAGCAGTTAGTAGAATCCTTTGCAAATGACTTAAATACAAGACGAGGTATTGTAAGTGGCAGAGTGGCCTTGCTGCCATGATCCACTGAGATTCAACCCTCTATCGCTTCGATTCATCCCTCCATTCAACCCCCTCTGCCCAATCCTTGACCACCCCAACACATACAACACTTAAACAAGAAAACAATCTAAGCTTTAGCCATGAGGCTATACCTGGGGAACGAGTGGTGGCACCAGTTAAATTTTTAGGGTCCGAGAAACCCAACAAACCATGTATATGCACATGAAGTGCAAAAGGTTTCTGGAATACTCTTGCAGAAAATCAAAGAGCATTAACATTGCACTTGTCATCATTCTAATGAACTTAGTCCACTTCGATGGAACAACGCAAACACAAGATCGGTAGGAAACTTCCGTCAGACAAACAGTCTGTTGCCACGGTAGTAGTGGGAAAAGCAGTCTATTGGCACACGTTCGGTAGGAAAAATAGCCCATTGGCATGGTCGCTAGGCAGCTTCGGTGGGCAAAACAGCCCGTTGGTCGGTCGGTAGGCACTTTCGGTGGGAAAAACAACCCGTTGGTCGGTCGGTAGGCACTTTCGGTGGGAAAAACAACCCGTTGGGTAATTTTGGTGGGAAAAATAGCCTATTGGGCACCTTCGGTGGGAAAAATAGCCCATTGGCACTCCTTCGATGGGCAAAATAGCCCGTTGGCACGGTCGGTGGGCACTTTTGATGGGAAAAACAGTACATTGGCACACCTTCGGTGGACAAAACAGCCCGATGGCACGGTCAGTGGGCAATTTCGTTGGTAAAAACAGCCCGTTGGGCACTTTCGGTGGAAAAAACAACCAATTCGCACTACCGGTAGGTACTTTTGATGGGCAAAACAACCCGTTGGCACGATCACTAGGCGCTTTCGGCAGGAAAAACAACCTGCTGGGCACCTTCGGTAGGAAAAACAGCCCGTTGGCACATCTTTGGTGGGAAAAATAGCCTATTGGCACTGTCGGTAGGCACTTTCGAAGGGTAAAACAACTTGTTGGCACGTTCAGCAGGCACTTTTGGTGGGAAAAATAGCCCATTAGGTACCTTTGTTGGGAAAAACACCCCGTTGGCACACCTTCGGTGCACAAAATAGCCCGGTGGCAAGGTCGATAGGTGCTTTTTGTGGGAAAACATCCCCTTGGCATGGTCGGTACGCACTTTCTATGTGAAAAATAGCCCATTGGCACATCTGCGGTGGCCAAATAACTCGTTGGCATGGTCGATGGGCACTTTCGTTGGGAAGCCAGACCTTTGGGCACTCTCGGTGGGAAAAACAACCTGCTGGCACGGTTGGTAGGCTTGGTGGGAAAAATAATCCGTGGGCACGATCGTTAGGCACTTTCGGTGGGAAAAACAACTCGTTGGGCACCTTCCGTGGGAGAAACATTCCGTTGGCATAGTTGATAGGCACTTTCTGTGGGAATAACAACCCGTTGGGAACTTTTGGTGGGAAAACAGCTAGTTGACACAGTTGGTAGGCACTTTCAGTCGGTAAAACAGCCCATTGGCACAGTCGATAGGCACTTTTAGTGGGAAAAATAGCCCATTGGGCACTTTCGGTGGAAAAAATAGCCCATTCGCACACGTTCAATGGACAAAATAACCCGTTGGAATGGTTGGTAGGCACTTTCGGTGGGCAAAACATCCCCTTAGCATGGTCAGTAGGCACTTTCGGTGGAAAAATAGCCAATTGGGCACCTTCAGTGGGAAGAACAACCCATTGCCACATCTTCAGTCGACAAAATAGCCTGTTGGCAGGGTTGGTAGGCACTTTCGGTAGGAAAAATAGCTCGTTGGCACACCTTTGGTGGGAAAAATAGGCCATTGGCACGGTCGGTAGGCACTTTCGATGGGAAAAACAACACATTAGCACGGTCGCTAAGCACTTTCAGTGGGAAAAATATCCTATTGGCACGGTCGGTAGGCCCTTTCGATGGGAAAAACAGCCCATTGGGCACTTTCGGTGGGAAAAATAGCCCGTTGGCAGGTTCGGTAGGCACTTTCGGTGGGAAAAACAGCCCGTTGGCGTAGTCGCTAGTCACTTTTGGCCAAAAAACAACCCGTTGGCACACCTTCGGTGGGCAAAATAGCCCGTTGGCACGGTCGGTGGGCACTTTCAGTGGGAAAAACAGGCTATTGGCTCGGTCGATAGGCATTTTTGGTGGGCAAAATAGCCCGTGGGTAAAATAGCCCGTGGGCACAACCCCTTGGCACTTTCGGTGGGAAAAACAACTTGTTGGGCACCTTCTGTGGGAGAAATAGTCCATTGGGATAGTTAGTAGGCACTTTTGGTGGGAAAACTACGCATTTGGTACTTTCGCTGGGAAAAACAGCCCGTTGGCACAGTTGGTAGGAACTTTTCGTGGAAAAAACAGCCTGTTGGCACAGTCGGCAGACATTTAAGATGGGAAAAATAGCCCATTGGGCACCTTCGGTAGAAAAAGTAGCCCGTTGGCACACCTTCGATGGGCAAAATAACCCGTTGGAATGGTTGGTAGGTGCCTTCGGTGGGAAAAACATTCCCTTAGCATGGTCGGTAGATACTTTTGGTGGGAAAAATAGCCCGTTGGGCACCTTAGGTGGGAAGAACAACCCGTTGACACATCTTTAGTGGGTGAAATAGCCTGTTGGCAGGGTCGATAGGCACTTTTGGTGGGAAAAATAGCCCGTAGGGCACTTTTAGTATGAAAAATAGCTCGTTGGCACACCTTTGGAGGGTAAAATAACCCATTGGCATAGTCGCTAGGCACTTTTGATGGGAAAAAGAGCTCGTTGGCATGGTCACTAGGCACTTTTAGTGGAAAAAAGAGCCTGTTGGGCATCTTCGGTGAGAAAAATAGTCTATTGGCACACCATCGGTGTGCAAAACAGCTCGTTAGCATAGTTGTTAGGCACTTTCGGTGGGAAAAATAGCCCGTTGGGCTTCTTCAGTGGGAAAAACAGCCCGTTGGGCACCTTCAGTGGGAAAAACAGCTCATTGGCACACCTTCGGTGGGCAAAACAGCCTATTGGTACGGTCGGTAGGCCCTTTCGATGGAAAAAATAGCCCGTTGGGCACTTTCGGTGGGAAAAATAGCTCTATGGCATGGTCAGTAGGCACTTTCGGTGGGCAAAACAGCCCAGTGGCGTGGTCGTTAGGCACTTTCGGTTAGAAAAACAACTTGTTGGCTCACCTTCGATGGGCAAAACAGCCCGTTGGCATGGATGGTAGGCACTTTCGATGCCAAAACAGCCCGTTGGGCATCTTCGGTGGGAAAAACAGCCCGTTGGAACACCTTCAGTGGGCAAAATAGCCCGTTGGCATGGTCGATAGGCACTTTTGGTGGGAAAACAACCCGTTGGGCACTTTCAGTTGAAAAAATAGTCTGTTGGCATAGTCAATAGGCACATTTGTTGGGGAAAACAACCCATTGGCACACCTTCGGTGGGCAAAACAGCCCATTGGGCACTTTTAATGGGCACTTTCAGTGGGAAAAATAGCCCGTTGGGAACCTTCGGTGGGAAAAATAGCCCGTTGGCACGGTCAATAGGCTCTTCCAGTTGGAAAAACAACCTGTTGGCACCTTTGGTGGGAAAAACAGCCCGTTGGCACACCATTGGTGGGAAAAATAGCCCATTGGCATAGTCGCCAGGCACTTTTGGTGGGAAAAACAGCCCGTTGGCATGCCAGAGCAAGTTGACGCCAGCCCCGTCGGGTGAAAAGTAACATTTTTGAGAAAATGAGGCTAGTAATGAGCGAGAAACTCCCCCATTGCCTTGCTGCCTCGTAAGTTTGGCCCATCCCTCAGCACCATTTGAGGCTAGCGTCGAGGGAAATCTCCCCTTGTTCGGCCATCTCACGTGCACTTGGCAAATCTACCTATGCAAATCCTCCAAAGACACCATGAAATGTCACAAAGTCTCCCTTTGTGATATCCCACACAATTGCTTCAACTAAAAAGTATCAATTGGTCCCTTGCTCAAGCACCCAATCATCCCACCAACAATTTCGGCCAACCCGACATGCTACTGCTTTGCCAATTCTCCGTGCGAAAATTTTCAAATGTACAAACTGACTTCACCA
>JAOTJB010007099.1:0-11592 GCA_027123815.1 Erythroxylum minutifolium | reverse complement strand
CGGGAGTAGACTTACTGCACACAAGTCAAGGATAGAAGTCGGGATCAGTTCGCGTCTGCAATGGTTTTCTTTACTTGCCACTGAGTATATGTGTATGTTCTATAAAATGTTGTATTATTTGTAAGCGATTTGTAATAATTTTGAGAAAGACACATGATTGTATTTGGACAATTAAATGGGCCCAAGTGGCCAATACATTGTTGATAGTATTGTATTTGTACCAAATGAGTACTAAACAAAGTGGAAGACTTTGGTTATTGATTTTCTGTGCATGATGGTTTAAAAAAAATGCTTCATTGAGTTTTAATTGCTAAGTGATGTGACACGCCACCCTCGCGGGCACGGATTCGGATATCACCATCGATATCGGGTTCGGGTCCAGTGGGAGTAGGGTGTTACACATATCAACACATATGTGTGAACCATATCTGATATCTAATACTCAAATGTCATGATCAGAAATAGTATTAACATTAATGACAAATAACATACCTGAAGTAGATAGTGGGGCATCTAATACCTTCTTCTGCTTTAGCGACTCTAGATAAGCTTTGCAGTTACTCTTCCAATGTCCTTCCTTGTTGTAATGGAAGCATATCCCCTTAGATGTTGTCTCTTTTTCCTTCTTCTTGGCTACTCCTCCCACTGGCTTTTTGGATTTTTTCTTCTTTTAGTTCTTCTTTCAAGAACTAGAAGGAGAGTCCACCAGCATCACAACCTTACTTTTTTTTGATAGTTTGCTCAACTGTTTTGAGCAGATTAATGAACTCAGGTATCATTGTGGATATTTAGTTCATCTAATAGTTAAACACAAATTATGAATAACTATCGTTCAAACCAGTTAGAATTAAGTCTATACTTAATTCGCGATCTATTACAAAACCTAAACTGGCTAACTGCTCAACGTATCCATACATCTTCAACGCATACTACACTGGAGATGATCCCTTAGCCATCTTAGGGTGGAAAAGTAACCTTGAGGTCTTAAACTTTTCAGACCGAGCTTACTCATCAAATAGTTCCCTTAGATGGTAGACTATGGTATGAGCATCTATAGCTTCATGCTGCTTTTGCAGTTTTGGTGACATAGAGGCCAACATTATACAACTAGCCAGCTCACTATCATCCAGTAGCTTCTTGTAAGCTTCCTGATCCTCATCAAATGCATCGACAATAGGGGGATCAAGAAATGGTTCATCGAGGATATATCCTGGTTTCTCAGATTTAAGAAAAGTTCTCAAATTTTGTAGCCAATCTAAGAAGTTAGGTCTCGTGAGTTTGTTGGAGTTTAATAGAAAGCATAGGTTCATACTGGACGAAGACATCGTGAAATTCAATAACCTAGAAGAACGAGAGAAAGTTTTAGGATGTACACTAGTGTATATTGATGAGGACTTTAATCACATGCATTATGGATCCCACTATTCTTATTCAAATCCATAGCCCTCATTATGAATTCGAGAAAGCTTATAGTTTTCTTAATGGGTCGATATCCAATATCACCAAGAATGACCTTGAGTTTGCCCAACAAGCCACCTTAGGTCAATCGATAGGTATCATTCACACCAATTGCATTTAGTTATGTAACTATCGACTTATGCCATCAACTGTTGATTTGGCACACTCATTAGGTTATCAACTCTTGATTTGTATACATCCTATGTATATAACCCAACTTCGCCTCTATCTAAGTTGACCTTGGGTTTGCCCAACAAATCAATGCTTTCAGTTAGGACCAATCCATTAATCCAGAAATCTAATTTCCATAGTTTGAACATATTTGCGTAGAGCAGGCTTGTGTTTGCCCAACAACCCAATTCTAAAAGAATTCTGGTTCTTGCCTAATATTTCAGTTGAGGGATTTGTTCTTTGGTCTCATCAATACTTGGATGATATTATATATATATATATATATATATAAAGATTATCTACAACTTAATTAAATTGAGTCTATGTCCATAACCACCCTTAAAATGCATCTAAAGCATGTATCACACAAAGGAGGTTTAATTGAGGTTGTGACTTGACTATGCATCAAAAGTTCATGATTTAATTCAACTCTTGAACTGAATCGAGTACTAGAGCTAGTCTTGGCTAATTCGAATTATGAGCATGATTCGATTAGGAACCCTAAAATTTAATTATTTTGATGTCCAAATTAAACACTTTAATTTTAATATATATGCCTTTTTCTAGTCACATTAGAAATGTTATGCTCTACTTGGATTAATTCTAAATTAATCCCTAGGGTTTCCAAAATTTCTGTAGATCAATTAGTCATCTATAATATTCCTAGGTCATTTCAAATTTATTTAAACAATTTTGGCATAAGCCAAAAATATCTTAATAGCCAAAATCTTCAAGATAAATAAGTTAACCTACTGGACACTAAAAGGACTAATTCGATGTTCGAAAAATTTTCGGAACCTTAATTTCAAGCACATGCACTAAGCATGCTTTTACCATCAAAATAATACATTTCTTATCTTATAAAAACTTTATTAAGGTCTTATAACCAAAACATATACACCATAAGTCATTAATTAAGTCAACTCCATCAACTTTTAAAAAGCTAACTAATGTTGACTTTGACTTGATTTATTAATTGAATCAATTTCAATTAATTCTATAAAAATTCCAGAGTCTTATACACATTCTAAATGAGCCTAACAAAAAATTCTAGAAACTAATTCCTAGGAATTATTTATTAACTAAGTGGAATTATCTAGCACGTCATATGTCTATGACACTTATCATATTGCTTCTAACACTAGTCATACTCCACATCATACATGCATAAGATAATCACATTAACAACTAGTGTCATGCATCTCATACACGTGGCAACATCTTATCTTGCATATGCATGCATAAAATTCATAAAAACAATTTTTTTGTAAAAATTAATATGGAATTTACAAGCATTCATGTTCATCAGATTTTCAGAATTTCCCAAATCTTTATACATGTATCAGGCTGAAACTAAATTTGTAATAAAATAGCAAATGACATTCAATTGCATCTTCCTTTAACAAATACATAATATAACTCCTTATGAACCTTTATGTGAAAGAAAATGAGAAATTATTTTCTAGAATTATTACAAAAATTTCAAACTTAGCATATACATTAAGTTTTCCAGAAATTCCCAGAAACCAACATATGAACAAACTGGATATTAATTTGAAATTAAATAGCAAGTGAACTGGATATTAATTTGAAATTAAATAGCAAGTGGTTTTTAATTGCAATTTCGTTTGAAAAAAAAATATAACACCTTATAAACATTTATGTGAAAGAAAATTAGATAAATTTTTTTCTTTATATGAATTATTCCAAATCAACATGCATGTCAGTCACAACCTAGCCACTTTGTACATGTTCAATACATCATTTAATACATGCATAAACTTGCTCTGATACCACTATTGGGGTGTTATAGATTCACGCATCACATGCATGAAAATGCAGCAAAATTGTCAGAATTTAGATTTTGATACCCCAATAGTGGTATCAGAGCAAGTTTATGCATGTATTAAATGATGTATTGAACATGTGCAAAGTGGCTAGGTTGTGACTGACATGCAAGTTGATTTGGAATAGTTCGTATAAAGAAAAAATTGTCGGAATCTAAATTCTGACCACATGACAACCTCGAAAATCCAAAAACACACATGCATGCATAGACAAATCATAAGAATATGAAAGTTAAACGCTTGTACCCTTTGTTCTCCCCCTTTCTTGATTCTTCTCCTTGTCTGGGTTGTATCAAACACCAAACCCTTCCTTGATAATCCAAGAGCATGCAAAGAGGAAGAAGAAGCGTGTGTAAGGGTGGTTAGAACACCAATATATGAGTTTAGGTAGATGTTCAAATGGAGAGATAGATTAAGAATATCTGGAATGTAATTAAATTTATGCAACAATTGAATAAATTACATGAAGAAGACTTAAAACCACTTCTCTCTTTCTAGAACTCTTCTAAACCCCTTATGCTCTCTCTTGAGTGCATAAAAACTTATAAAACCTCTTGTACATAAGTGAAGAACTCACTTATTTACATCTGTTGAGCCTTCGGTCACTATCGTGGCCTACTTGAAACCACCTAGACACACTTTGTTTTTCATCCAATCTTTTATACGTGTGACCCTTAAGTTCCTGGTTATTTTGGGCACCTACATTAACTCTTAATCTGAGCAAATCATGGATGGTTTCATGCCACTCGAATTAACTCTTAATTTAAGCAAATCATGAAAGGTTTCATGATGCCACTTTAATGGAATATAAGTGGATTAACACAGAACTCTTCAATAGTTAATTTTCTGACTTACGAACTTTTCCATAGATAATTACCATGTAATTCACCCTTTCACTATACTATACCCCCATTTGGTTTGGAATATGGACTATGTGTCAACTCCCACTAGACTGACTATATCACATCTAGTCCAAGTGATGTTAGTTCTTGTCTGATGATCTCATTACTCTATGTGTCATTGAATATTCTCTTCATGACATATAACTACTTTGGCCAGAGACTCCTAAGTAATGACCCCAACAAGAGGCTGTGGGTATCATCTCCTTTTATTAGGAGTGGTGAATCCTTTATTGGCTACCTAATTACCTTTAAATACTAATAGCTATACTCATTCACCACCATAAGAGCGACATCGTCTTGAGGTGACAAGGAATGATGTCAAAGCATATGATTAATATCCAAGATATCCTTGAGTATCTCAAGTCTAAGGATATTTATACCATTGTTATGATGAGATTAATCATTGACATTTGATAGATCATCCATATGATAATCTTATAGTAGATCATCTGATATACTTACTACTCTTAATAAGCATCCATATGTTAACTCTTAACATCTCATACTTACAATTTGTGAGATCCACTGCTTAATCAAATCAAGGAGTATAACATGTGCTAATCTATCTATATTAATAATGTCATTTCTTATTAATCATATGACTAGGGATTATTTAGATACTAACATAATTTCACATGATAGGAATCTCATTATCATGATCTCATCATGATTTCCTTCATGCTATGTTTTATATTATGGATTTCATTAATTCGACTTAAGATCGACATCAGTTCATATATAAATGAATATCAAACTAATGAAAATTGTCGTTTTCTTTATTAATCAAAATAAAGTTTGTACAAAAATGCTAAAGGTGATTGCCTTTAGAGCACTACTCTAAGATATACTATTCTTTTTTCCTTGTTAATGCATATTATTATAGTTGTGATTTTAGGTGAGGAGCCAAATAGGAGTGTTTGATAGCCATTATAAATCAATTCTTACTTGTCAATGGTTTAGTTAACACTCCAAAAGGGGTTTATGCTCATCATAGACATTTCATTGCTCTATTCTCTCTCTTCACATATGCAAATCATGCTCTAATCTCTTTTAAGTATAGTGCACTACTCTATGGCCCTCTTCCATAAACACAAAATACGTTGCATTCTAAGTTCTATTATGGGTAATGCTTTTTGGATAGTTGCTAAGGCTAAAGACAAGTTAGGGGCAATACAAGAGGAGGTGTGTAAGCATTGTAGGTTGAGGTTGCCTACCTAACCAAAAAGCATTGCAGTTTGAGGTCACCTACCTAACCAAAAACTTGAAGAGCTTAATAGCCACCTCTTTCTTTCCACTCAAAGCAATTCAGCATGGATGCGAGCTATGTGGAAAAGAGAGTCATATCACAGCTGATTGCTTCATAGTGGAAAATTAAAAAAATGTAACAATACAACTTCATGGGAGCATAATATAGTCAAGGAGATAAAAATCCTTATTCAAATACAAGCAATAATGGATGGTATTACTACCTGAATTTCTTTTAGTCTAATAATGCAGGAAATCAACTGAGAAACTAAGACAAGTCCTATGCAAATGATTTGAAATTGGACAAGCACATGGACAATCTAATGAATATAAAAGAGGCTCGGAAAAGGATGGAAGAGCAATTTAAGTAAGTAGCAAAGACTCATGCCTATTATATTCACAATCTAGAGGTTCAAATGGGACAGTTAGCCAATGCATTATTTACAAGAAGTGTGGGAAGCCTTTCAAGCAACATAGAAGTAAATCTAATAGAGTAATTTAAGGTTGTCACACTTAGGAGAGAGACAGAACTAAAAGAACCACTAGAAGCACAAGTTGAACCCCACCTTATAGAAGACCAAGGGAAGAAGAAAAAGAATGAAGATAAGAATGAGGATCCTCCTTATCTTTCTCCTCCTCTATAATTTTATTCCCACAAAGACTTCAAAAGAACATATTGGATATACAATTTGCAAAGTTTGTGGAAAAGCTTAAGAAATTGCAAAGTTTATGGAAGCTTTAGAGGACATACCTCAGTACGTAAAATTTCTGAAATACATCTTATCAAACAAGCAAACTTGGGATGATAATCAAATGGTCTCCATAATAGAAAGTTGTAGCTCCATAATTAACCACATGCACTCATAGTTAACAGAACCAATGAGTTTTACTATATCCTGTGTAGTTAGTAATTTAGAATTTTCTAAATGCTTATGTGACTTAGGTGCAAGTATTAATCTTAAGCCATTTTCAAAGTTCAAAAAATTGAGGCTAGGAGATGTGAAGCCAACTTCCATGCTTGTTTCGTTAGCAGATCAATCGATAAAGAAACCATTTGGCATAGTGGAGGATGTGCTTGTAAAAGTGGATAAGTTCATAATTTATGTGGATTTTATCACGTTAGACTTTGAAAAGGATCAAAACTATCTACTAATTTTTTAGTAGACCCTTTTTAAGCACTAGAAGAGCGTTGATAAATGTCTATAAAGATAACCTTATCCTTCATATTGGTGATGAAAAAATGGAATTCAATATGAATAAGTTATTAAAGAATCTAAAGGAGGGCAGCTCGTTCATGAGAATTGATGTAGTTAACTCTTCAAAGAATAATACAGCGGAGGATGAGGAAAAGATGACAGAAGACATAGAGATGGAAGAATATAATAAAGTATCTATTTAAGAAATAGAAGTAGAAGCAGAAGAGCAGATGAGGGTGATTGCAAAGGAAGAGCAATTCACCTTCTTACTAGACAAACTGACGGATTTGATAGATGATTCAAGGAGTTTCATCATTCCCTACGCTATTGACAGTTTGTTACCGAAAAAGACATTACTAGACTTACTTGGATTTCTTAATTTTATCAATTATGTCCTTTTTATTATCTTACATCATGTAGCTTATTTACAAAATACTAAACTAAGATTGGGCAAAATAAGTGGAAGTAAGCCACTCATAATATAGTGTCTTCAAATTTCATCACTCATACCATCACCGTGGAAACACCATAATTATTCTTCGTCTAACTTTGTATTTATTATTTGTTATTTATTTTTATTTGTATTATTGTGTTTTTCACATTGAGAACAATGTGTTGTTCAAGTGTGGGGATGTATATGCAATTGCATATCATAAGTGTGTGAATTTTGCATTTATATATCATGTGTGTGTGAATTTTGTATTTGTATATATGATATGTGTGTGAATTTTGCATTTGCATTGTGTTAGATTTTTATTAAGATGGCATTGTGATGTGTGAATTATCATCATTTAATTGTAAAAGCATAATAACTTGTGAATTTTGTGTTTTAAGTGTCTTTGGGATGGATATGTATGTTAATTAGGATATGACACCTATTCTTTCACTTTAGAGAATTTGTTCATATACATTTATAATTAGAGTGAATTGAATTGGTTAGTATTATTAGTACCCTTTCATGAAAGTGATTGACTAAGAAGAAATTGGGTAGGCTATAAATTAAATAAAAAAGAAAAAACAAAGAAAAATTGGTTTAAATTCCTATTCTGCTAGCCTTTTAAGCAATTTAGGTTAAGAATAGAGTCGACAGGCAGCTTAAAGTTATGATATAGCTGAGTTACTAGGGGAATTCACAAAAAAAATAACTTTTTGTTAAAAGGCTAGATGACACGCTAATCAAGGTAAATAAAAAATGACTTAGTTGAGTAACCAGGGGACATTCATGGCATGATGTTTGCCTTCACATCAAAAGACTAAGTTGTCGTTAAATAAAATTTTAATAATATTGTTACACTAAATAAAACCTACCAATCTTTTAACAATAGTAAGAATTTTCATGAAAAGTTACTTAATGATGTTTTGCCTTTTTATTGATTAATAATAATAAGTGCATGATTACAAGTGTCATAGGTGTATGAATAGGATGTTAATATTTTGATTAATATGTATATTCAAATCAATGCACTTAAATATGAAAAGAACAAGTTAGTATGATGGCCCATTTTGAGTGATTGATGTTTGAGGTCAAGTTCATTTCATAAGGATTGATGCCATTATATGATTATTTTATTGTTGCATGATTAAGTGATTATATATTTATATGTTTTGTATGTTCGTAGTTTTTAGTTTTGCTTGAGGACAAGCAAAGGTTTAAATGTGGGGATGTTGATAGGTGTAAATTAAATGTGCTTTTAAGTATTTTCTAGATGATTATCATGTGTATAGGCTTAGAATTTAATTCAAATCAATTCTTATTACCTTAGACAAAGTTTTTATTCAAATTGTTTAGGTGTCTATAGTCCTCATAGGAACGATACCTTTTTTATACTACAAGATACGATCTGTATATTTGTAGTATTAAGAGTTTTGTTATATATAAAACTTGCTCAATAGGATCGTCATATCTTCTTAACATGGCCTCAGGAAGAGGCCCTTAGGTTTTTGGAAAAGATCCTAAATGTCTAAATGAAGAGCAAATCTAGTCCACGAGTTTTTGGCTCCTTTATTAGGAACCAATTTTCCTCTAACGAAGTTAATGAAATGAATGCTCTAGCGACTCCTAGTGATATTGATCAAGCTATTTTTGATTTAAGCTCTGAAAAATCTCCTGGACCAAAAGGGTTGAATGGAGCGTTTTTTCAGAAGACCTGGCCTTAAATAAGGAGCGTCATGATAGAAGCAATGTTGGAAGTCTCTAAAAAGGGTAAAATGCTTTTGGAGATCAATAAGACCTTCTTATATCTTATACCAAAGGTAAATATTCCTAACTCTTTTGTTGAATATAAGCTAATAGCTTGCTATAATTTTAGGTACAAAATTATAGTAAAAAAACTCACAAAAATTTAAGAACGTTCTAAAAAATATTGTGGATCAAACTTAATATGTTTCCTTGGAAGTAAGACAAATAGGGGATAATGTACTTCTTGGCCAAGAACTTTTAAAGGGCTATTTTAGAAGGATTTCCCCTGAGAAATATGCTATAAATTTTGATTTAAATAAATTCTATGATTTAATTAGTTGGAAACTTACAGGTCATATATTTAATGCTTTCGGGTTCCTTCGCAAATCCAATTAGTTGATAATGATGTGTGATATCTCATCCTCATTCTCAATTTTTATTAGTGAGTAACCAACATATGTCTACAAAGGTAAAAAGGATGTTAGGCAAGGCAACCTAATATTCCTTTTTTTTCATATTGTGCATGAAGGTCCTCACAAATTTCATAAGGTTCAATATTAGAAATATCACATTTTCAAGTTTTATAGTAAATAAAAAAAGATCAATATAATATGTTTAGCTTTTGCCGATGATCTATTGAAGTTATCTTAAACCAATAAAATATAATTAAGGTCCCTCATGCCTTTCTTGCATACCTTCAGGGAGCTATCAGGGTTGGATCTAAATAGAGAAAAGAGCCACTTAGTGAATTAACAAGTGTTTTCATAAATGCTCTCATAGATTACTGGCTTGAGGGTTATACAACTTCCCTTCAAGTACTGAGGCTTCCTCTAGCTATAAAGAGATTACAAATTTCTATATACATTCCTTTAATTGAAAGGTTTAAAAGAGGTTAAGCATGTATGCAACAAGAAGCTATAGAGAGGTTATAACTGATTAAGTCAACCATCAATTCTATGTTTATTTATTGGTCCTGAGACTTCTTCTTATCCAAGGGAGTGATTAAAAAAATTGAGAAGAACATCAAAAGGTTCATATTTACTAGTTAAATGGAAAGGAAGAGTGAAGCTAAGGTAGCATAGAGGGAGGTTTGCACACCTATTTTTGAAGGGGATCTGAAAATTGCTCCTATCATTTTATCTAACAAGGTAATGTTAAGGAAGAGATTATAGAGATTAATAGTGGATTAAAAGGCTATTCGGGTAAAGTAGGCGAGAATTCAAGTGCAAACCCACTTAATCTCAGTGTGTCACACAATTACAGATGAGAGATATTATAGAGGGAAACATTAAGTGTATAATTAGGAATGGCAAAACAACTTTATTTTTCTATAACCAATAGAGCCAAACAAGTCTTTCTTTAGAATTCGACAATGCATTCTCTAATGAATATGATCCCAAGCAATGCCAAGGTAGGAAACTAGTAGAGAGAAGTGTTGAAAGAAGTAGTGTAGTTTTTACCATCTTACAAAGTTTACTCAAATAGGGAAGATGAATATATATGGATAGGCAAGAACTCTTAGAAATATATGAATGATTCATATAAGCACTCATTAAGGATAAGAGGGGATTACCAAGGTTGGAACAAAATTATTTGGGAGAGGTGTCTATTACCTAAACTATCTTTCCACATGTGCCTAATAGTTAAAACAAGACTAAATACACATAATGGACTATAGTTCTTAAACATGACCAATATTTGCTTTTTGTTTAAAGAGGAAATAGAACCCATGGACACATATTTGTTAGATGTAGCTTCTCCTATAAGGTTTGGAGCTCTATCAAGGAATTATGCCATCAAGATAGAATTGGTGATTAATTTTAAGAGGCAATGTCATGGTTTCTCTCCACTACTCTCTTAAGAGAAGATAAATCACTTTGTTGATTTCCTTTGGCTATTGCCTCTACAAATTATGGGGGAAAGAAATGTGAGGATCTTTAAAGTAGTTGAGAAAAATATTGTTTAACTTAAAACTAAAATATTATAGTGGATAGGAGGGTTGATATTAATGAACACAATGGCTAGAAATTACATCAAATTGCTAACCATGTGATGGAGAATTTGCTAAAGGCAAGGGGATCAGGAGCAGGTAATTCCAAATATAAAAATAGTGAAAGTCTCTCTAGCCTCATCGTTAGTGTAAAATGAAAGTATAAGAAAGCACTTAACTAGTGCATAGTGAGAATGTATTGGGAAGGTTTATACTTAGTAATTTTATATGTTGGTTAAAGTTTTGGAGGTCTAAATACCTTGAATACTGTAAGACCTATTTAACACCAATTTTAGGTATTTTTATTAATTTAATTTGTTAAAATTTTTTAAAAGAAGTACCTCCCCTATGGCAATACTAATCTCACCTTCAGGAAACACCGAATGATGCCTATTATTAAGATATGTAACCTAACTATCCTTATAGATTATAGCTCACATTTTTTTGTTTCCTAAAATCTTCCAATTAACCCTTCATATTTTTGCCCATTTTTAAATAATCCATTCACAATTAACTTTAAAATCATAGTTAAAGATTTTACATATTGCTCTTAACATCATCCTCCTCTCATTTTAGTGTTAATAACCCCCTTCAAGATTATCTA
>JAOTJB010007048.1:0-11597 GCA_027123815.1 Erythroxylum minutifolium | reverse complement strand
CATTAAACAATTTTATTTCTTAAACAAAGTATTTTCTAAATTAAGCGGTGTCTAGGAATCAATCCCTATGAGATCGATATCCACTCTTTCTAGTTAAGTTACGACCTGTTCGCTTGCGATTTCTGAGCGTGAAACAAGTAGATAGGTTTTACAACCCATCACCAAGTTTTTGGCACCATTGTCAGGGATTGATTGTTTAGCATCTTGTTTAATTTAGAATACTTTGATTTAAGAGTTTTGATACGTTACCTTGTGGACTTGCAGGTGCATGAACACAAGAAGCACATGAAGGATGAAAGAAGTTATTGAAGACGAATTCCCTAACATTAAGAAGCACGAAAGAGAGATAAGAAGGGCAAAGTGCTTAAATTTCTCAGATCAAATTATGGCTGAAGAAGGAGAGCAAGGAGTACCAGAAAGAACACTCATGGACTTCACGAGGCTAGCATTTAGTCCTTAAGGAATGGCGAGGCTGGTAGTTCAAGCAAATAACTTTGAGATAAAGCCAGCACTAATCAACATTCTTCAAAACAATGTGCAGTTCTACGGGTTATCTCACGAGGATTTGAATGCCCACATTGTAAATTTTTTGAAGATCTGGGACATATTTAGATTCAACGGAATGTCTAATGATGCAGTGAAGTTGCAATTATTTTCATTCATGTTGAAGGATCGGGCTAAAGCTTGGTACAATTCTCTAAATCTAGGCCTGATTACAACTTGGGAGTAGCTTACCCACACATTCCTCGTAAAATATTTTCCCTTAACAAAGACAACAAGGATTATAAAGGATATAACAAATTTCCAGCAAAGCGATGGAGAATCTCTCTACGAAGCTTAGGAGTGATTTAAAGAACTTCAAAGGAGCTGTCCTCATCATAACCTCCCAATGGAATTCCTGCTTCAAAATATTTTACAATAGAGTGAATCCGAACACAAGGGCCACAGTTAATGAAGCAGCCAGAGGTTTATTAATGTGGAAGATGGTAAAAGTAGCACATAATTTATTAGAGGAGTTGGCAAGTAACAGCTGCATGTGGTCGAGTAAGAGGAGTAAACATGGACAAAAAGAACAAAAAGGTATGATACCTATTGACTCGGTTACCACCTTGCAGGCTTAAATCATGGCCTTAATGAAGTAACTAAATAACATACAAGGGACGTCCACCTCAGCAGTTAAGGCAATGTACAATGTGATCTGTGTGGGGAGAACAACTACAACCCAGTAGATTGTTTCTTATTAGGAACTAGTAGGACTGAACAAGTTATCTAGGCTGGCCATAGCGTGGTAATAACCCATACTCTAACACATATAATCCAGGTTGGAAAAACTACCCGAATTTTTCTTGGAGTAATAATAATGCAGGTGGCCAGCAAAGACTACAAGGACCGCCAGGATTCCAGCAAGATTGAATTAGATCATTGGAAGGTAAAATGGAAAATTTTGTGGAAATGTTTGATTCCAAACTGGCAGCTCAAGAGGAGAATCATAAAAGGATGCATGCAAGCCAAGAGAAGAATCAGAAGAGGATGGAGGAAAATTTTGATCAAACTATGAAGAACCATGCCTCATCAATTCATAATTTGGAGGTGCAAGTAAGTCAACTTACTGATGATTTATTTTCTCAAAGTATAGGTATCTTATCAACCAATACTATGGGCGTCCAAAGGGAGCAACTCAAGGCTATTATACTTCGAAGTGGAAAGTAAATGGATGAACCAAATGTATGAAAAGATAATTAAGAAAAAGAGAAAAGTAAAGAGATTGAAGAAAAATAAGAAGAAGAAGGGAATTCCTATAGACCAACACCACCATACAAACCCAAACTCCCATATCCACAGAGAGTAAAACAACATCAAATGGACACTTAGTTTTTTAAGTTTTTGGAAAAATTGAAGAAGCTACAAATTAATTTGTCATTAGTAGAAGCTTTGGAGTGCGTGCCAAAGTATGAAACATTTTTAAAGGATATGCTAACGCATAAGCATACTTCAAAAGACAATCAGATAGTTACTTTGAAAGAGAACTGTAGTTCTATTATTTCAAGTCAGATGCCTTCAAAATTTTCAGATCCAGGGAGCTTTACTATTCCATGTGTGGTCGGAGTGTTTGAATTTTCCAAATGCTTATACGATTTAAGTACAAGTATTAACTTGATGCCTTTGGCTATTTTTAGGAAACTGAGATTAGGAGAGGTCAAACTAACTTCGATATTGATTCAACTTGCAAATCAATCAATCAAAAAACCATTTGGAGTTGTGGAAGACATATTGGTAAAAGTGGATAAGTTTATAATTTCTGTTGATTTTGTTGTGTTAGATTTTGAAGCTGATAAGAATTGTCCATTAATTATGGGTAGGCCCTTCGTGAATACTGGTAGGGCATTAGTTGATGTGCATGAAGGGAAACTTGTATTAAGAATTGGTGATGAACAGGTTGAGTTTAACATGACAAAATCTTTGAAGAAACCAATGGATGGAAATATGTGTATTAAAATTGATGTGATAGACGAATGTGTAAAGGACATTATGGAAGTCTATGAATTTGATGAAAAACACATAGATGAGAGTGAACAGAAGGAGGATGTATATGAGGAATTGGAGCTTGAAAGATTAGAGAGGGTTGGAGCACCTACACCACCCTCTGCTAAACCTCCAATTCTAGAGCTTAAACCTTTACCTGCTTATTTGGGATATACTTTTTTAGGAAAGAAGCCTACTTTACCCATCATTATCTCAAATGAAGTAAACTGTGAACAAGAAGAGAAAGTGGTGGAGACTATAAGGAAAAGGATGAAACCTGTAGGGTGGCAAATTTCTGATATTCGGGGGATTAGCCCTAATGTGGTGATGTATAGGATCAACTTAGAAGAAGGGTGTAGAACTGTACAAGAAAGACACCGAAGATTAAATCTGAATATGCAAGAAGTTGTAAAGAAGGAAGTGGTAAAACATCTAGATGCAGGAATAATTTACCCCATTTCAGATAATGAGTGGGTGAGTCTAGTATAGTGTGTGCCAAAGAAGGGTGGCATGACAGTTATAGAAAATGAAGAAGAGGAAAAAATCTCCGCTAGGACTGTCACAAGATGGCGAGTGTGTATTGACTATAGGAAGTTAAATTTGGCCACCAAGAAGGATCACTTTCCTTTACCTTTTGTGGATCAAATGATTAAAAGAGTGGCTGGTCATTCTTTTTATTGCTTTTTGGATGGATATTCAGGGTACAATCAAATATTTATATATCTAGAAGATCAGGAGAAGACAACTTTTACATGTCCATATGGAACATTTGCATACTGAAGGATGCCTTTTAGTCCATGTAATGCACCTGCTACATTTCAAAGGTGCATGTGGCCATATTTGCAAATATGAATGAAAACTTTATGCAAGTATTTATAGATGACTTCTCTATTTTGGGAGAGTCCTTTGATAACTGTCTACTGAACTTGGAAAAAGTGCTCTAAAGATGTGAGTAGTCACATTTAGTTCTAAATCAGGAAAAATGTCATTTCATGGTCCAAGAGGGAATTGTGATAGGCCACAAGACTTCATATAAAGGGATTGAAGTGGATCGAGCTAAGACAGAAGTAATTGAAAAGTTACCGCCTCCCTTCAACATCAATAGTGTCCGAGCTTTTCTTGGTCATACAGGGTTTTACAGGTGATTTGTTAAAGATTTTTCCCCTATTACAAAACCTTTGACTCATCTTTTGGTAAAAGATGTGCCTTTTATTTTTTATGACAACTGTTTGACATCGTTTAACAAGTTGAAGAAGGCACTAATAATAGCACCAATTCTAATATCGCCGAATTGGTCACTCCCATTTGAGATTATGTGTGATGCAAGCGATCATGCTATTTGGTATGTGCTAGGTCAATGGAAGGAAAAGAGGCTACATGCTATCTACTACACAAGCTAGACGTTGACAAGAGCCCAATTGAATTACACAACTACTGAAAAAGAATTTCTTGCAGTTGTATTTGCTTGTGAAAAATTTCGTTCTTATTTGTTAGGTTCACAAGTTATTGTGTTTATAGACCATGCAGTTTTGCGTTACCTTTTCACTAAAAAGGATGCTAAGGCTATGCTTATTTAATGGGTACTCCTGCTTCAAGAATTCAACAATGAGATCAAAGACAAAAAGGGAGCAGAAAATGTCGTATTAGATCATTTATCCTGACTCGAAATCGAACATCATGACAAGGAAGAGGATATAAAAAAAGCTTCCCTAATAAGACATTGATGATGGTAAATAACCCTTTCCTCCCTTGGTTTGTAGATATTGTAAACTACCTCTCAGGTGGTATTCTTCCATCTGATTTATCGTATCAACAAAGGAAGCGATTTTTATTTCAGTGTGGCCATTATATTTGGGATGAACCTGTACTTTATAAGGTTTATGCTGATAGTTTAATTCGTAGGTGTGTTCTTGAAGTTGAAATGCCTGAAATCTTAACTCAATGTTATAGTTCACTATATGCAGGACATTATGGAGCTAATAAGACTGCTGTAAGAATTTTAGAGTATGGATTTTATTGGCTAACTTTGTTCAAGGATGCTCGAGATTTTGTGCTCAAATGTGATAGATGTCAAAGAGTTGGCAATATATCAAAACGTGATGAAATGCCACTTTTGAATATAATGGAGGTAGAGATATTTGATGTATGGGGTCTAGACTTCATAGGTCCATTCCCACCCTGTTAAGGCAATACCTATATCTTGGTTGGATTTGATTATATTTCTAGATATGTTAAAGCGATTGCTACCCCAACCAATGATAGCAAAGTGGTTCAGAAGTTCATTAAGAAGATTTTTTCTAGATTCGACGTGCCTAGAGCAATCATAAGTGATGGGGGAAGTCACTTTATCAACAAATCGTTCGAGAACCTTCTGAGAAGATACAATGTTCATCATAAAGTGGCCATCCCGTACCATCCGCAAACTAGTGGTCAAGTGGAAGTGGTGAATAGAGAGCTGAAAAGGATTTTGGAAAAGGCAATGAACATTTCAAGAAAAGACTGGTCAACTAAATTAGACAATGCCCTGTTGGCATATTGAGTAGCTTTTAAGACTCTAGTAGGTATAACACCATATCGACTTGTTTATGGTAAGGCATGCCACTTTCCATTAGAATTGGAACATCGAGCTTATTGGGCGATAAAAAAATTGAATATAGATTGGAAGTTGGCAGGAGAAAAGTGATTATTACACCTCGATGTGTTGGATGAATTAAGATATGACGCCTTTAAAAATGCTAAGTTATACAAAGAACTGACAAAAAAATGACATGATGGCCATATCGAAAAGAAGGAATTCAAAACAGGAGACTTAGTGCTTTTGTTTAATTCAAGGCTTCGGCTATTTCTAGGAAAACTTACGTCAAGATGGAGTGGACCTTTCAAAGTTCTTCAAACATTTCCCCATGGAGCTTTGGAGCTGGAAAATGGCAAGGGATAATCATTCAAAGTCAATGAGCATCGCTGCAAGTTATACTATGGAGGGACATATCCACAAGAAAGGGAGGTTATCTCTTTCTTATCTTACATTTGCTCATGAATTTATAAGGAAAGGTCAAGCTAATGACTCTAACTTAGCATGTGTAGTTCTTTTTAGTGGTTTTACTTAGTTAGTTCTTCGATTTATTTTAATGTATTACTGTTTAGTTATATTTGATAGACGTTTAATTTGTTGTGCTTGAATTTCGATTTGTTTTCTTTTGATATCATCTTGATGTTTTTTATAGGTGTTGGAATCATGGAGAATGAAATTACACTTGAAAGAAGGTTTGGAATCTTAAGGATCACCACGTGGGAATTGGGGTGATTCCCACGGATGTAGGAATCCTCTCTAGAAATTTTTTGGAAAGTAAACCTACGCCCGTGGGAATTGGTTGGATTCCCACGGACGTGGGAATCTTCTCCAGAAAATTTCGGGAGAAGAATCCCGCACACGTGGGAATCATGCATATTCCTACGCCCGTGGGAATTCCATTCTAAGGGGGTTTAAAATTTCCCCCCTTCATTCTCTCCTTATCCTTTCAAATTTTTTGCACTCTCTCTCTAACCCACAACTTTCTCTCTTCTTCCTCTCAAAAACTCTTCATTTTTCATCTAGATTTTGGGAATTTTCCTCATTCCCATCCATTCATCTTACATTTCTTCACTCTTTTCATACATCAATCATTCAAAAACAACAAGATTTAGGTGGGATTTGATTTTCTCTCCCTAAAATTTTAATTTCACTCTCTCTCTCTCTTCTATTTGTGCAGATTTTGATCTAACAATGGCTCCACAAAAGACAAGGAGGGTTAGACAACCAGTTGATGAGCTCCGACTTTAAGTTTTCGGTGAAGGAAAACCCAACTTCGCAACTGCTTATTGGGCCAAATTTTTGATTTACTCGAAGGAAGAAGGTGCTCGTTTTTGTGATTTTAGAAATAGAGAATTTATCACTCCTAGGTATTTTAATTTTAAAGTCTTAGAGAATATAGGAGTGAGACGCCGACTTGAACAATTAGCTGCGAATATAGGATGGAATAGATTTGCTTAGTGTGATGTGCCCATTTCTACCACTCTATCTATAGAGTTCTTTACAATAGTTAGATATAATTCTAAGATGGATTTGTTTTGGTTTAGGCTCAGAGGCAATGTTTTTAAACTCGATTATTATGTCATACGTGAACTATTTAACTTGTTAAATACAAAAGTTTTAGATGA
Source organism: Erythroxylum minutifolium (assembly GCA_027123815.1). Taxonomy (NCBI): domain Eukaryota; kingdom Viridiplantae; phylum Streptophyta; class Magnoliopsida; order Malpighiales; family Erythroxylaceae; genus Erythroxylum; species Erythroxylum minutifolium. The sequence goes on along the minus strand of JAOTJB010007048.1, from coordinate 4,877 downwards.
CCATCCTGATTTTAATGTGGATTCATTTTGGACTACTGTCACGAGTGAAACTCATTTTGATTCACGTAATGCACTAAACTCTCTGATCAGGAGTGCTAAACATTTTTTTACATAAATTTATGGGCTTGACTGTGTTCAACAAAATGGAAGTCAACAAATGTTCATCTAAAGAACTCTTCTTTTTATGGAGTATGGACAAAAAGGTTAAAATCAACACATCATTTAGGATTTTTTGATCATTAGTGAGTGTGATTACTAAACAGGATATATCTTTTGGGATGGCCCATATTGTCTCTGCTTTAGTTACATTCCATAATTTTAATATGGTGAATATGCATATTACTCCTCACGACATGTTTCATATAGTTTATTTTAGACGTGTTGAGATTATGGAAGTCCATTCCATGGAACTTTGCAATCCTAAGACGTGCACTATAGTAAAGATCAAGAGGGACTCCAGGGCAGATGTAGACAATCCACATCCAGAGCAGCTACAAAATTAAAGAAGGAAATGGTAGTAGAGGAAGCAGGGGAGCTAGCGGTGACTGATAATTATCAGTCGATTCTAGACCAAATAGCTGCAAATCATCAATAAATAACCTCTCAGTTTGATAAGTTCGGCACCCAAATATGGCAGATTCACAAGGAGGAACACAGCTTTAAGAAAAGGTTCCTCAACTTCTGTCAAAGGAATATCTTTGAAGCTCCTTCACCAACACCTTTGCCACCACCATCGAAATAAGCTTTTCTTTTCCCTCAACCTTTTAGTTTTTTGTTTGTTACTTCGTGTGTGTGAATGTATTTTCCTCCATATGTATTTGCTTTCATATTAATTGTTACTATGCTATATCTTTTGTTTAGTTTCAACTTCCTTCATTGTGCTTTGACTTCAGTATTTTCTGTTTATTCTCACACCAGTCGTTGTTTAGTTTCTCTTGTTCGGTTTAATTTCATTTTCTTTTGTATGGTTTGATTTCATCTCCCTTTTGTTTGGTTCTTGCTTTGTCACATTGAGGACAATGTGAAATCTTAAGTGTGGGGAGGTGACATTAACTTGTTCAATTGCATTGTTTGCATTTTTGTTAAATAGGATGCATATTTAAGCATATTGTATGTGTATGTGTTAGCAATGGAACCACATTTAAATCACTCTGATAAATATTGCCATGAAAATTTTATCATATAGTTGGAATTAGATTGAATGCATGCTTGAACTTAAATTAGGCCCTTTAAGTAGAAAGTGAACCATATAGAGTCATGAAACATAGTTGGTTGCATAAGCTTAGTCACAAATTGTCATATGAACAATGAGGTAGTGTAGAGACGCATAATGAGTTTTCAATTGAGCCAAAGTGAGGATTGAGCCATATTCTCCATTTATAACATTTCGTTGTTGAGTGTTACTTCCTTAGGTTACTCCCTTTAGAATTTGCTTTAAATCGGTTTGAGTCTACTAAACACATGCTTAATAGAGCTAATCTAGGCCTTTTTTGTGCTAACCCTTTGCTTAAACAACCTACCCGTTATTATCTGTTACTACCCCCATTGAGCCTTAACCTTTTTTTTTAAAACACCCAAAATTTTAAAAAACCTTAAACCCCATTATCCAATCCTTTCATAAGCTTAGTAAAGTATTAAGTAAAATATTAGCTGGAATTTTGTGAAATTTTTACCGAGACAAATTGATTATATTTCTGCCTGTCGACTACAGTATATATGGTGCTAGTTTTGATCCATAATTCTTCCATGTATGAAGAAAAAGAAAGAAAAATTAAAAAAAGAAAAGAAAAAGGAAGAATAAGTGAATAGCATCAATAAGTGTAGAATATCAGCTATATTTATATGTCTCATAGTTATGTTTAGTTATCCCATTTTTTATCCACTTTGTACTTTACTTATGCTTGTGCTTAACCCTTTTCCATTTCCTTTCCACCTTAACCCTTACCACATTATAACCCTAAACAAGTCCTTTTGATCAATTTATGCATGCAATCATTGTAGAGGAGAATTGGTGTATTAGCAAGCCTATGGTAGTGTAGTTTCCTATAGGAAGTTTGAGCGAAACACTAACCCTTAAACACTTGAGCGAAATAAGTGAAAATCATGAGGAAGATTCATTTGTGCACCTTTACTTATCTTTGAGTGATTATGCCAATTATGAGTTTGCTTATGTACACCAATGAAAAAGTAGTCATGATATGTGCATTAACTTGATATTTGAGTTGGTTTAAATTTGAGGGATTATATGTTTTGATCTATGTGAAAATGAAGTGATAGAATTGATTAGTTATATTTATTTTGCTTGAGGACAAGCAAATATTCAAGTGTGGGGATGTTGATAGGTGTGCATTAGGATATGTTTTTGTAGGTAATTTGCTAGCCTCGAGTCTCGGTCCTTACTACGTGGCGACAAGGAGCCAAAATTAGGAGACTTTTAAAATAAAATAAATAAATAAAACTACGATAAAGATAAAAAGAATTCATAGTGAGAGTAAAAACAAATGCACATACAATTAAAATAAAATAGCAAAAAATATAATAAATATAAAAATACATTGGATTGGGAGTTGAACAATTAAACATGCAAATGAATAAAGGAATTAAACAGAAAAAGAAGAAGTGAAAAAAATTCATGATCGTGACTTTTGAAAAATCACAGCTGTGAGAGGGGGGCTTTGTGCACGATTGCAACTTTAATGAAAAATGGGGTTCGTCGTGATCGTGCTGGTGTATGATCGCAAGTTTTTGATTGTATGCTCCCACTTCAATTTATCATAACTTTCTACTCCGAACTCTAAAAATTATGAACTTCATGTCATTGGAAAGCTAAGAGATTGATATACAACTTTCGTGAAAACAATTTTGTCTAATTCTGCATAGATCAATACAGTTTATTCATTGAAGTTTCAAAACACATGTTTATTCCCTTTTTCCTCTTTTCTCTCTATTTTCAATATATCTATATCTTCTATACATTTCAAAAGACCCGATTCTAACAATCAAAATCATACATACAAAACTCCCAACTTAACCAATTTCTTCTAAACAATTTATCTAAGGCCTTCAAACATCTAGCAATTTTATTCCCAACACAATGACAACTTAACAGAGAAGAAATTCTGAACATATACAAAAGATAATTTCTGCAGTTCTCACTGTCATTTCTCTAACAAAAGCAGAGATTGTACGTAACATCAAATTACATATTAAAAACCATTTCAGTAGCATATTACAAAACAATTAAGAATGCTCATGCTTGATATGCTTCTAGAGTACCAAAAGTTTCTAAACTAACTTAATTACAAAAGACTGAAATCATAGAGTTGCCAAAGCTTTGCAAGGGTTTAGTAATGATATGCTTTTTCTTCACCTGAGGAGTGGAAAAATAATGGGGTGAGCTTCGACGCTCAGTGGCTAATACGTCTATAGCCAGCGATAACGAACCACACACACAATTAAGTGCATATATATATATTCCAAATTTTAAGAATTCACATGGAAAGAACACATTATCACACAAATCAGATCATATGTTTCATTTAATCATTACAAAATACCACTCAATTATGCTTCATATCCAACAAATCAAGATACAATGAACAAACATAATAGCTCGAGAAAATCCTATAAAACAGAATGGCAAAACTGAAGTTTACACCATGAACGGAATGAGTCCATTTTTGGGAGCTCATATGCCATAAGCGGGCAGCCGGGAGAAGGCTTTAGGTCAACGTGCACGTGACGAACAGAATGGTATTTCTCTTGCCCACAGAAGCAAATTTTCGATGCTTACATATTTCATATCATATTCATACTTTCATGGTTCTTGAATTTTTTGTTTTTCATTAACATCATAGCAGCAGAATTTTTGCAAGGCATACATGATATTAAATTCACAGAACATTTTTTCCACATTCACAATGATTCAAGACAAACATTTATACACATAAAATCAAATAATACAACCCATCTTCACAAAACTATAAACATTACCCACTTATTTACTTGTAATTACAAGATCAAGTTTGTTCTTCTTCTTGCTCTTGATTTCGGGGTTCTTGGTTCCTTTCAAACAAACATATTTCCAGCCAATCAATATGCACGAATAAAACTTCCATAAGCTTTAAATTTCCAAAAGGAGCTTAGACTTCATCTACTCTTGGTTTATCTAACTAGAAGAAATAAGATCTAATTAAAGGTTTATAAAAATCTAAGAACACAAATCTCGTGTTCCTCTTCTTTCTCTCTTCATTTTTAGCACATAACCTATCTTCTGTACTTCTTTTTTCTATCAAAACAAGAAGAATAAATAAATGGTTACCTAAAACTCAGCTGAACCTTCTTCTTCTACTTCTTATCTCCTTTTTCTTTCTTTCCTTCTTCTCCTCTCTTTGCTTCGGTTCTCCTTCTCTTTTTATAGGTACTTCTACGACTTTCTCTCTTTTTCTTTCTTAATATGCACAACTCTCTTGTCTTCTTTTCTTATTAGTTTAAGACTAACTTTTGTCTTTCCAAGCTTACCCTTCCTTATTAACCTAATGCCTTCTAACTTCTTAACTTAATTCTAACTCTTTCTTTTAATTCATATAACCACACGAGATTCATAATATATCTAATTAAACTTCAAAAAAATTGCTAATTTATAAATTCTAACTTATATTCTTGCTTGCTAATTTTAAAAAATAAATTCTAATAAAAATTCAAAGTCCAACGTAATTGGCATGTATTTTCTTACATAATTGTTATTTATTGTTAGAGTTTAGGATTCATTTTGTATGTTTTCATTAAGTTTGATTTCCATTGATGCTAATTGAGGGTAAGAATTGACTATTTTTGTGTAGGAAAGAAGAGGGAGCAACTTGGAGGTTGAACAAAAG
>JAOTJB010007021.1:0-11598 GCA_027123815.1 Erythroxylum minutifolium | reverse complement strand
AGTTTTGTAACTAAATCTAACTAAATAACTGTTTGACGTTTTTAATTTATCTTCATGGTATCGTCTATGTCCTCTTTGCGTCTATATTGACTTTGCGTCTGTGTTGACTTTGCGTCTATATTGTCTTTGCATCTGCGTCTATGTTTATATTGTCTTTACGTCTGTGTTTCGATTTCGCATCTGCGTCTGTGTCTGTGTTGTATTTGGATCTGTGTGGTCTTTGTGTCTATGTTTCCTTCTGTGTCCGTGTTCTGTACTTTGTCTGCACACTTAACACACTTGTCAAAAATGTTCATTTGTTTCTAACATTAATATTATTTGATTGTCATCAAAATTAATCATCGTAAAGTCCTCTTGACTTAACACTAATTGTTCATGTCAACGTCTCACTCCTATATTTTCTAGCATGTCAAAATTAAAATACCTAGGAGTAACTATTGCTCTACTCCTAAAGTCATGAAAACGCGCACCTTCTTCTGTCGAGTAAATCAAAAATGGGGCCCAATATACGGCCGCTAAGTTAGGTTTCCCTTCACCGAAAACTTGAAGACGGAGCTCATCTACTAGTTTCCTAACCCTCATTATCCTTGGTGGAGCCATTGTTCGAAGAAAATCTGCAAAAAATGAAAAAGAGAGTGAAATTCGTATTTTAGAGAGAGAAAATAAAATCCTACCTAAATCCTTGTATTTTTTAATGATTGATGCATAAAAAGAGTGAAGGAATGTAAGATTAATGGAAAGGAATGAAGAGAATACAGAGAATCTAGATGGAGAATGAGGAGTTTTAGAGAGTGGGAGGAGAGAAAATCGTGTTCTCACGAGAGAGGGAGTGAAATTTTGAAAAGAGAATGAGAGAAGAAAAGAGGGGGAAATTTTTAAACCCCTTTCGGATGGGCGTGGGAATCCCCTTAATTCCCACGAGCGTAGGTTTCCTCTCTAGAAGCTCTCTGGAGAAGATTCCCACGTCCGTAGGAATGTCCAGAATTCCCACGAGAGCGGGAATCACTAGAATTCCCATGGACGTGGGTTTTCTCTCTAGAAACTTTTTAGAGAGATTTCCCACGTTCGTGGGAATCATCACAATCCCATGAACGTGGGAATTGGTGATCCTCACACTTTTAAACTTTCCTCCAAGCTTATTTTCATCCTCCATGATCCCAAAACCTACAAGCACATCAAGATACTATCATCAATAACAAATTTGATAAGAAAACAATCCGAACAAAATCAACATATACAGCAATCAAATCCAATTCAAACTTGATCATAACTAAGGAATTCAAATGAACGAGTGATTGAACAAAACAAACAAAGCTAGTTGACTCCCATGTAGCACTTCTATTACCATGGGCAGCTCGACTCTCTTTCTTGCTCATGACGATTCAAATAACCGGAATGATAGCTATGCATAGATTTATCTCAAACTTTGTATAGGAGCTACCTTATTCTGAGCCCCACCTTCATCATTGTTTTACTTTCTTTACATTCTCCTACACATTCATTTCTTGTTGAACGCATTTTCGAGGTCTTCAATTTTTTTCCATCCTTCTTGGAGTTCAGGTTCTGTGATATCTGTCAGGGGTATAGTAGGATGATAATTCTTCTTCGATACTTTAAATGTTAATTGCTCCTTCCCTATTCTCAGTATTAACTCGCCTCAATCAACATCAGTAATCACACAAGTAGTAGCCAGAAATGGTTGCCTAAGAACAATCGGGGTTTTCTCATCTTCACTATTATCCAATATTTTAAAATCAGCTGGAACAACAAATTTATCAATGTGTAGCTGCACATTCTTGATGATGCCCTTCGGTAAATGCACTGTCCTATCAGCCATTTTCAATAATGTCTTAGTCGACTCTGGCTCTTCTAGACCTAACTTCTGACTGAATGAGTACGGCATCATGTTGGTACCGGCTCCCAAATCCACAAATTCTTTATTTATCTTAACTCCATTTATACTACACGGAATAAAAAAATATCCTGGGTCTTCTTTGTTTTGTACTACATGCTAACTTTCTCTTGATATGTGCTTGATAACCTTTTCTTTCAACGACTCCTTTAACATGAGCTTTGTTTAGAGTTGAATTGTTATGTTTGCCATCTCACTTAACTCCCCTTCTTTAGAATTCCGAGCTACTTCACTTGAAGATGGCTTCTACTGAGCAAAAATTTGATGTGGAAGTCCAAGCTGAAGTTCCTTAATCAGCTCACTTACTGGTCCACTTGGAAGGACTTCTAACACTATTTGTTCTTCTTGTTTATTTCCATCTTTCTCCCCATGTTTGCTTTCTTCTTTCTCCATCTGAGTAATGGCCATGATTCTTTACTTTCAATTCACCTCAGTGTTGCTTGGTAGACTACCTGCATTTCATGAACATAAAGCGTTAGCTAGTTAGCTTACCTGAACTTCCAGATTATGGATAGATGATGCATAATTCTTCAAAATCTGATTGAATTTTGCTTCCATCCTCTTTCGATTTTCCTCCTAGCTTGCATGCATCCTTTTTTGATTCCCTTCTTGTGCTAGCAATTTGGACCTCAAAACCTCCATCATCTTATCCATTTTACTTTCCAATGCTCCGACTCAATCTTACTGGAGTCCTGGCGGTCCTTATGGTCTTTATTGGCCACCTGCATTATTGTTAATCCAAGAAAATTTTGGGTGGTTTTTCCAACCCAAATTATATGTATTCGAATATGGGTTATTACCTTACTACGGTTGGCCTAAATAGCTTATCTGTTCGTTCCCGCTAGCTCCCAATAGGAAACATTCTGCTAAGCTGTGGTTGTTCTCTCCACACAACTCACATTATGCTTACATTGCCTTAATTACTGAGGTGGACGCTCCTTGCATGTTGCTTAGCTACTTTGTTAACACCATGATTTGAGCCTAAAAGGTAGTAACTGAGTCAATAGCTATCATACCTTTTTATTCCTTCTACCCTTGTCTACTCCTCTCGCTCGACCACATGCAGTTGTTGCTTACCAACTCCTCCAATAACTCATAAGCTGCTTCCACCATCTTCCTCATCAGTGAACCTCAGGATGCTAAATCAATTGTGCCCTTTGTGCTAGGATTCACTCCATTATAGAATGTTTGAAGTAGAAATTCCCTCGGGAGGTTGTGATGTGGACAACTCTTTTGAAGTTCTTTAAATCTCTCCCAAGCTTCGTACAGAGATTCTCCGCCGCTCTGCTGGAAATTTGCTATCTCCTTGATAATCCTCATTGTCTTTGTCAATGGAAAATATTTGGAGAGGAATGCTTGGGCAAGCAATTCCCAAGTCGTGATCTGACATGGATTTAAAGAATTATACCATGCTTTATCCTGATTCTTCAACATGAATGAAAATAGGTGCAGCTTCACCACATCGTCAGACATTCTATTGAATCTGAATGTGTCACAAATCTCAAAGAAATTTAGATTATGGGCATTCGAATCCTTATTGGATAGCTCATAGAACTGCACAATGTTTTGAAGAATGTTAAGTAGTGCTGGCTTAATCACAAAATTATTTGCTTAAACTACCGTCCTCATCACTCCTTGAGGACTAATGGTCTCATGAAATCCATGAGTGTCCTTTCCGGTACTCATTGGTCTCCTTCATCCATATCTTGATTTGAGAAATTTAGACACTTTGCCCTTTTTATTTCTCTTTCGTGCTTCTTAATGTCGGGAAATTTGTCCTCTATAGCTTCTTTCATTCTTCGTTTACTCCTTATGTTCATGTACCTGCAAATACACAAGGAAAAATATCAAAAACTCTTAAATCAAAGTAATCTAAATCAAACACGATGCTCAAAAATCAATTCCAAGACAACGACGCCAAAAACTTGTTGATGATAATACCTATCTACTTATTTTATGCTCAAAAACTGAAAGTGCACAGGTTATGACCTGTAGTAAAAAAAGTGGATATCGATCCCACATGGATTGATACCTAGACACTGCTTAATTTAGACACAAATTTATTTAAGAAACTAAATTGTGAAATGTAAATAATTTGAAAAATTAAATTAAAATTAAAAGAGATTAATGTATACAATGGACAAAACCGCAATTGCAGAAAATCTGAATTCAAGAATCGAAATGCTAGAGATTACTTTTTCCTTATTTTGTTTCCCTTCTATTTTATTGATTGAATTGTGTCTCACCCTAGATTTCCAAATGTATTAATTACCCTGGCTCAAGATGTAACTATTTTTTCCTAATCGAATTAACGGGAATCGATTGAATGATCTCTCAACCTACCTAATGACTTTACCGATTCAACTAGTTATTAAACTATCTTATGGGTGATCAATTGACTAATCGAGATCTCTCTTCTAATTCTCCAATTGATATAATGATTACTAGTCTATAGGTCTCTAGCTCTTGTTGTACAATCCTACACAAATCTCATCTCACTCACTCTCCCAATTTGTTGCAAGATGACAAATAAAATCAATAATCATCAACGACACTTCATTCATTCCAATAAAATATGAGTTTTGAAAAAATAATTCAAAAGCAATCCCTAATATGAAATTAGCCTAACATGGTCTCCATAACATCATCAACAATCAAATAAACTATTTTTACAAAAAAAGGAAGAAATCAAAGTGATAGAAAATTTAATATAAGACTCCTTCTCTTCTTTGCCAAAATCTAGAATTTTAGTGTTGATATGTTACTTTGCCTAATCTTGATGATGATCCTTGTCTTTAATCCTTCCTCGACGCTCTAAGCATGTGCTCTTCACCCAAGGATGGTGTTTCTACAGGTAGGTGTTGTCTCACTTGAAGATGGAGACTTAATGATGTTTTTATAGTCCAAAAATCCTAGGTTTGATAATGCCTCACAAATTGCCTTAGATTTTAATTCCCACACCTGTAGGAATATGCATGATTCCCACGAGTATGGGAATTATGGGCAGAAACACTCTTCTTTTTTTGTTATGATTTCCAAAGTTTGTGGGAATTTATCCCAAATGAACTCCTCTTCTCTTCTCTTCTTTAATCTCTTATTCATCCTCCAAGTTGCTCCCTCTTATTTCCTACACAAACATAATAAATTCTTACCCTTAATTAGCATCAAACATACAAAAACAATACTGAAAATCAAACTTAATGAAAACATGCAAAATGAATCCTAAACTAGAACAAAGCCAATTACTTATAACAATATATCCTAATGTACACCTATAAACATCCCCACACTTGAATCTTTGCTTTTTCTCAAGCAAAATAAATAAAACCAATCCATTTTACCACTTCATTTTCGCATAGATCAAAACATACACTTCCTTAAATTCAAGTCAACTCAAATATCAAGTTAGTGCATATATCATGACTTCTTTTTCATTGGTGTACATAAGCAAACTCATAATTGACACAATCACTCAAAGATAAGTAAAAATGCACAAATGAATCTTCCTCACAGTTTTCACTCATTTCGCTCAAATGTTTAAAGGTTAGTGTTTCACTCAAAGTTCCTATAGGAAACTACACTACCATAGGCTTGCTAATACACCAGTTCTCCTTTACAATGATTACATACATAAATAGATTAAAAGGACTTGTTTAGGGTTGTAATGTGGTAAGGGATAAGGTGGGTCAAAAGTGGGGAAAGAGGGTTAAGCACAAGTATAAGTAAAGTACAAAGCAGATAAAAATGGGATAACTAAACATAACTATGAGACATACAAATATAACTAATATTCTGCACTTATTGATGCTATTCACTTGTTCTTCATTTTTCTTTTCTTTTCTTTTTTTCATATTTCTTTCTTTTTTATATATGGAAGAACTATGAGTAAAAACTAACACTATATACAATGTAGTCCATAGGCAAAAATGTACTCAATTTGTCTCGGTAAAAATTACATACAATCCCAACTAATATTTAACTTAATACTTTACTAAGATTGTGAAAAGGGTAGGATAATGGGATTTAAAGTTTTTAAAATTTTCGGTGTTTTTATAAAACAAAAGGTTAAGGCTCAATGGGGGTAGCAAGGGATTATTCAAAGGTGGGTCATTTAAGCCAAGGGTTAACGTAAAAAGGGCCTTGATCATCTCTATTAAGCATACAACTAGTAGACTCAAACCGATTCAAAGCAAGTTCTGAAGGTAGTAACCCATGGAAATCCACTCAACAAAGAAATGAAATGACTATAGATGGAGTCATACGGCTCAATCCTCACTTTGGCTCAATTGAAAACTCATTATGCATCTCTACATTATCTCATTGTTCAAATGTCAATTTGTGACTAAGCTTATGCACCTAACCAAGCATGCATTCATTCCAATTCCAATTACATGATAGAAATTTATGGCAATATTTATCAGAGTGACTTAAATGTGGTTCCATTATTAACATAAAGCACATAAAAATGCCTAAATATGCATCCTATTCAACACAATAAAAAAGAAAAAAATGCAAGACCTTTGATGTCACCTCCCCATACTTAAAGATCACATTGTCCTCAATGTCACAAGTCAACAATCAAATAAAGGGAAATGACATTAAACCATACAAAAGGGAAAACAAACCAAATAAAAGAAATTAAAACAAATTAATGAATGATATTAAAGCAAACAGAAGATACTTAAGTCAAATCAAAATTAAAGAAATTAGAACTAAACAAAAGACATAGCACACAAACAATTAATATGAAACCAAATACACATGAAATAAAATGCTCTCACATATAAGAAACAACAAAATCTAAAATTTTAAGGGATCAAAAAGCTCATTTCGAAGATGGTGGTGATGGTGATGGGGTAGGAGCTTCAAAATTGTTCCTCCGATAGAAGTTGAGGAACCTTCTCTTCAAAATCCGTTGCTCCTTGTGAACCTACCACATTTTAGTGCTGAGCTCATCGAGCTAAGAGGTCATCTGTTGTTGATTTACAGCTACTTGGTCGAGAATTGACTGTTAACAATCAGTCGCTGCTGGTTCCCTCAGTTCCTTTACTACCGCTTCCTATAGCTACTTTGGATGTGGAGGGTTGGTCTATGTCTGCCCTGGTGCCCTTCTTGCTCCTCGCTACAGTGTGCATTTGAGGATTGCGAAGTTCCATAGATTGAACTTCCACAATCTCAGTGCGTCTCAAATAAACTATATCAAACATGTCGTGGGGAGCAATATACAGATTCTCCATATTAACATTATAAAATGCGCCCAAAGCAGAATCAATATGGGCCATTCCAAAAGATGTATTTTTTTAGCAATCACACCAACTATTGATCGAAAAATCCTATAAGGAGTGTTGATTTTAATCTTTCTATCCATGCACCATAAAAAGAAAAGCTCTTTAGTTGAGCATTTATTAATTTCCGTTTTGTTAAACACATTCAGGCACATAAATTTATGTAACAACAAATGTTCAGCACACCTAATTAGAGAGTATGGTGCATTATGTGAATTAAAATGGGTTTCACCTGTGAGAGTGTTCTGGTAAGAATCTACATCAAAATCAGTATGATCATCTAAACTTTTGTATTCGACAAGTTAAACAGTTCACGCATGACAGAGTAATCGAGTTTAAAAACATTGCCACCTAGCCTAAACCAAAACAGATCCATCTTAGAGTTATACTTAACTATCGTAAAAAACTCTAAAGATATTGTGGCAAAAATGGGCATGTCGCACCGAACAAATCTATTCCACCCTATATTCGTAGCTAATTGTTCAAGTTGACATCTCGCTCCTATGTTTTCTAGCACATCAAAATCAAAATACCTAGGAGTAACTAGTGCTCTACTCTTAAAGTCATGAAAATGCACACTTTCTTCTTCTGAGTAAACTGGAAATAGGGCCCGATAGGTTGTCACTAAATTGGTTTTTCCTTCACCGAAAACTTGAATGCAGAGCTCGTCGATCGGTTGCCTACTCCTCATCGTCCTTAATGGAGCCATTGTTAAAAGAAAAAATGCAAAAATGAAAGAGAGAGAGTGAATTCATATTTTTAGAGAGATAAATAAAATCCCACCTAAATCCTTGTGTTTTTGAATGATTAATGCATGAAAAAAAATGAAGGAATGTAAGATTAATGAAAAGGAATGAAGAGAATACCAAAAATCTAGATGGAAAATGAAGAGTTTTAGAGAGTGAGAGGAGAGAAAATCATATTCTAAAGAGCGAGGGGGTGAAATTTTTAAAAGATGAATGAGAAAAGAAAAGGGGGGAAAATTTTAAACTCTTCTCGGCATGGGAATCACCTCAATTCCCACAAAGTGTGGGATTCCTCTCCAGAAACTTTCTAGAGAGGTTTCCCATGTCCGTGGGAATCACCAGAATTCCCACAGACATGGATTTTCTCTCTAGAAAATTTCTGGAGAGATTTCTGATGTTCGTGGGAACGTGGAAATTGGTGATCCTCACACTTTTAAACCTTCTTCCAAGCTTATTTTCATCCTCCATGATCCTAAAACCTATAAAGACATCAAGATACTATCATTAACAAGAAATTTGAAAAGAAAACAAATTAAAATCAAATAAAATCAAGACAAACATCAATCAAATCCAATTCAAACATGATCATAACTAAGTAATTCAAATGAACGATTAATTGAACACAAACAAAGAAAGCTAGTTGACTTCCATGGGTTGCCTCCCATGCAACGCTTTTGTTATCGTCTGTAGCTTTACTCTCCTTCTTACTCATGGTGGTTTAAATGACTGGAATGATAGCTGTGCATAAATTGATCTCAGACTTTGTACCGGAGCTACCTTATTCTGAGCCCCACCTTCATCATTGTTTTCGTTTCTTTGCCTTCTCCTACGCGTTCGTTTCTTCTTGAACGCATTTTTAGGGTCCTAAATATTTTCCCATCCTACTTGGAGTTTAGGTTCTTTAATGTCTATCGGGGGTAGAGTAGGGTGATAATTCTTCTTCGACACCTTAAATGTTAACTGCTCCTTCCCTACTCTCATTATCAGCTCGCCCCCATCAACATCAATAATTGCACAAGCAGTACTGAGAAACAGTCGCCCAAGAACCATCGTGGTTTCCTCGTGTTCACTAATATCTAATATGTGAAAATGCGCTAGAATGACAAATTTATCAATGTGTAGTTGCACATTCTTTATGGTCCCTTTCGGTAAATGCATTGTCCTATTAGCTGTTTTCAATAATGTTATAGTCAGCTCTGGCTCTTCTAGACCTAACTTCTAACTGAACAAGTACGACATCATATTGATACTGGCTATCAAATCTGTAAATGCTCAATTTATCTTAACTCCATTTATACTACATGGAATAAAAAATCCCCTGGGTTTCTTCTGTGCTACATGTGGACTTTCTCCTAATATGTGCTCAATAACCTCTTCTTTCAATGACCCTTTTAATATGAGCTTTGTCTGGAGTTGATTTGTTATGTCTGTCATCTCGCTTAACTCCCCTTATTTAGAAATCTGAGCTACTTCACTTAAATATAGGTTCCACTGAGCAAAAATTTGATGTGGAAGTCCAAGCTAAAGTTACTTAATCGACTCGTTTACTGGTCCACTTAGAAGGACTTCCAACGCTGTTTGTTCTTCTTGCTTATTTCCATCTTTCTTCCTATATTTGCTGTCTTCTTTCTCCATCTGAGTAATGGCCATGATTCTTTCCTTCGGATTCACCTCAATATTTCTTAGTAAACTACCTACATTTCGAGAAGATAAGGCATTAGCTAGTTAGCCTACCTGAACTTTCAGATTATGGATGGATGATGCATGATTTTTCAAAACCTGATTAAATTTTGCTTCCATCCTTTTCTAATTTTCCTCCTAGCTTGCATGCATCTTTTTATGATTCTCTTCTTGTGCCACCAATTTGGACCCTAAAACCTCCATCATCTTATCCATTTTGCTTTCCAATGCTCTGATTCGATCTTGCTAGAATCCTGGCGGTCTTTGTGGTCTTTGTTAGCCACCTGCATTATTGTTACTCCAAGAAAAGTTTAGATGATTTTTTCGACCCAGATTATATGTATTTGAATATGGGTTATTACCTTGCTATGACTGCCCTAAATAACTTACCTGTTCGATCTCGCTAGCTCCCAATAGAAAATATTCTGCTGAGCTGTAGTTGTTCTCCCCACACAGCTCACATTGTGCTTACATTGCTTTAACTAATGAGGTGGATGCTCTTTGCATGTTGTTTAGCTACTTTGTCAATGCCGTCATTTGAGCCTGCAAGGTAGTAACTGTGTCAATAGATATCATACCTTTTTGTTCCTTCTGCCCTTCTTTACTCCTCTCGCTCAACTACATGCAAATGTTGCTTGCCAACTCCTCTAATAACTCATGAGTTGCTTCCACCGTCTTCTTCATTAGTGAACCTCCGGCTGCTACATCAATTGTGCTTCTTGTGTTAGGATTCACTCTATTATAGAATGTCTGAAGTAGAAATTCCCTCTGGAGGTTGTGATGTCGATAACTCCTCTAAATTTCTTTAAATCTCTCCCAAGCTTCGTAAAAAGATTCTCTGTTGCTCTGTTGAAAATTTGTTATCTCTTTGATAATCCTCGTCGTCTTTGTCAACGGAAAATATTTGGCGAGAAATGCTTTGGTAAGTTGCTCCCAAGTCGTGATCTGGCCTGGATTTAAATAATTATACCATGCTTTAGCCCGATCCTTCAGCGTAAATAAAAATAGGCACGACTTCACCCCATCATCAAACATTCCATTGAATCTGAATATGTCATAGATCTCTAAGAAATTAGCGATGTGGGCATTCAGATCCTCATTGGACAGCTCATAGAACTACACACTAATTTGAAGAATGTTGAGTAGCGTTGGCTTAATCTCAAAATTATTTACTTGAACTACCGGTTTTGCCACTCTTTGAGGGCTAAACCCTGGTCTCATGAAATCTATGAGTGTCCTTTCTAGTCCTTCTTACACTCCTTCTTCATCCATATTTTAATTTGAGAAATTTAGACGCTTGGCCCTTCTTATTTCTCTTTCGTACTTTTTAATGTGGGGAAATTCATTCTCTATAGCTTCTTTCGTTCTTCGTGTACTCCTTGTGTTCGTGCACCTGCAAATACACAAGGAAAAGTGTCAAAAACTTTTAAATCAAAGTAATCTAAATCAAACACGATGCTCAACAATCAATCCCTGATAGTAGCGCCAAAAACTGGTTGATGGTAAAGCTTATCTACTTGTTTTACGCTAAGAAACTATAAGTGCATTGGTCATGACCTGTAATACAAAGAGCGGATATCAATTCCATAGGGATTGATGCCTAAACACCGATTAATTTAGACATAACTTTATTTAAGAAACTAAATTGTGAAATGCAAATAATATAAAAAATTAAATAAAATTAAAAGAGACTAATATAAACAATAAAAAATACCACAATTACAGAAAATCTAAATTCAAGAATCTAAATGTTAGAGATTACTTTTTCCTTATTTTGTCTCCCTCCTATTTTATCGATTGAATTGTGTATCTCCCTAGATTTTTGAATGTGCTAATTACCCTCTCTCAAGGTGTAACTATGTTGCCCTAATTGAATTAATGGGAATCAATTGAACGATCTCTCAACCTACCCAATGACTCTATCGATTCAACTAGTAATTAAGTTATCCTATAGGTCATGAATTGACTAATTGAT
>JAOTJB010006938.1:0-11601 GCA_027123815.1 Erythroxylum minutifolium | reverse complement strand
CTTTCTTCTCTTCTGTATTTTCTGGTCTTCTGCATTCTCTGGCAGAATTCTTGTTTACAACAAAATTATCCTTATCAAAAAATTTTGGGCAATCATACTTAAATGATACTGACGAGTATAAAGGTTTTTATATGGTTTAATAATAAAAATATATTTTTAATAATAAAAGTTTACTTTTTAATTTTAATAAAATATAAGTTAAAGTTTAATATTTTAAAATTTTAAAAATTTAATATTTCAAAATTGTTTAAATTTAATTATAAATTGGCATAAATTTTTTTAGCATAAAATTTAACGTAACTTATAAGATTAATCGGCTCCGGACAATAATAAAAAAAATACTTTTAAAAATTTTTAATCTATATGAATATGTAAGTCTTATTAAATTATTCTTAGTATTAACTAACACTATTTAATTTTAATTTATTATTTTAGATTAATCTTAAACAATCCTAATTAAACGATGTGACTCAAAAATACCATTTTGGGTAAGCAAGGTACCAAAAAGTCGCATGAGAGCTATTTTGCCCAGAAAGAGTTAGAGTTGATCTTTTTCACTTGCTCATGTTGATGCATTGACATGGTACCAACTCAACCATATGGACTATCCATAACTGAAGAGCAAATAGATGAATCTTTCCTTGGATAATGAGGAGGCAGCTAGCCACAATTAACGTTGTTGTAAATTAACAAAATGATAATATCACTCTCTCACTCTCACTGTAGACTTATCTTCAAAGGCCTGAAAACTCGATGTTGTATGGTTGTTGGATCCATTAGTGTGGAAATTTGAGGAAATTGAGCTAAACCATAGTAAACCTAAAATGGGTTTTTTGTTTTGTTAGTGATAACTGTGACTGATACTTGGATTCATGAATAAAGGCTCAGTGTTTCTTTGTTTTGGTTCTGCTTTGACTATTTTCCATCTCTTTCTTTTATTAAACCTTAGATCTGAAACTACTCCATTCCTCCATCCGAACATCTCAGACCTTACCCTTATCTGGTTCTTCTTTACTTGATTCCCTTGATGTCTTGTTGGTTTCCAAACCTAAAATGGACACAAACTTTCCACCATTATCAGCTTCCACTAAAACAACCCTACCTCTGTCTCCCCAACCTAAACCCTTATCCCCTCCTAAACTTTCTACAACCCATCCTTCTTCCCCATCCTACTCTTCAACCACCCCTCCCTCTACCTCTGACATTTCTCTGAAACTTTTAGACCCTATCATAGGTGACATTGTGAGTGGACCTAGGAAAACATGGAAGCAAGTAGTGGGACATACCTCTGGCTCTTCTTTGACTTTCAATCCACCTGTGGAGATTGATGGGAAGTTAATTGTGGCTTCTAGTCTAGACATTATGCAAGAAGGATCTAGGTCATGGGAAGCTACCCTAGTTGGTTTTTTATGGATAAAAGGCCTGCTTTTCCAGTGATACAAGCATAGGCTTAGAGAAATTGGACAGGAAGACGTCTTATAAAGGTAATGCTAACTGAGGAGAATAACTTGATATTCTCCTTCTCTTTTAAAACAAAAGCTCAAAAGGTAATTGAAGAAGGCCCTTGGCACACATGTCAACTCCCTTTATTTCTTCAAAATTGGCAACCAGGCTTGGAATTAGAAAAAATCATAATGAAGAACATACCTCTATGGGTGAACATTCACAACATTCCTTTAGAATATTGGACTACCAAGGGATCGAGTATGCTAGCTAGCCACTTATGGAAACCAATATGTATGGATGAAAATACTGCATTAAGGAAAAGGGTGGGCTTTGCTAGATTATGTGTGAGTATGGATATATCTAAGGAAATGAAAGACAACATCCCTATCCTAAGGTTGGCAAATGAACACTCTCTTAAAGAGGATAAAGTTATGGTTACTTACCAATGGAAACCTTCTCTTAAGGCTCAACGCAAAGAATAGAAACCTACGGGAAAAGTCTTTACTAGAGGTGACTATTGGGAGGTGATGGGAATAGAAAAGAATTTTTCAGGTGACAGCAAAGAATGTGAGGTAGAACAAGTATCAAATAACCATAAAATTGCTCATATTGAAAATGTTTCTCCTATAAATAGGGAGAGCACCCAAGAGGAGCAAAGTTCGAATTTAGTCCAGCAAGAAGGAGCATTTCAGAAGCCTCCTAATAACCAAAATAATTCACAAATGAACAAAGGGCAAAATGTTCTAGAAAATAGTGGGGTTACTCCAAGTGGAGGCAATCAAGATCTTATACAGTGTGAAAAAAGTTTACAGAAGGCAGATTTACAGAATGGAGATTCTCAAAAGGACCATTTTGAGCAAGTAATCTCTAGGAAAAGTAATAGGAGTAGTAGGAAAGGGTCCAAAGGTAAAAGTAACCTTTTATGACTCTGATTATATGGAATGTCCATGGAAGAAATAACCTCTCCAAGCTAAATACATTAAGGGATTTTGTTCAAAAGGAAAAGCCTCTAGTTTTTTGTCTTTTGGAAACCAAAATTAGAGAAGTTAATTTGATTAAACTATACAGTTTAGGTAGTAAATGGTAGTTTCTTACAAACCACCAAAGTCATACCTATGGAAGCATTATTATTGCTAGTGATGGAGAATTTATGGAGGTGAAAGCCCTGGAATCTAGTCAGTAGTTTCTTCATGCTAAGCTCTATTTCAAAGTGGAAAATTTTTATGCTTTCGCTACTTTTATCTATAGTTTTAATACTGTGTTCCAAAGAACTGAACTCTAGAATTCTCTAAGAAGAATTAAGTTTTCGATTAATGCTCCATGGTTGGTTAGTGGTGACTTTAACACCACTCTACTCATATTGGAAGCAGAAGGTAATTGTAAGTTACTAAATTATTCTTCTGATTTGTTCGATTGTATGCAAGATGTGGAACTTCTGGATCTAAAATTTAAGGGGCATAGATTCACTTGGTCAAACAAACAAAGTTCTATTTAGTATATTAGAAAAAAATTAGAAAGGGTAATGATTAATGCAGAATGGCTCCATACATTCTCAGGAAACTCAGTAAAATTTCTAGACCCTGGAATTTCTGACCATACTCTTATGAGGATTGAAAATTTCTTTACTAATACCAGAACCCATCATCCGTTCAGGTTCAACAATTTTCTAGTCAATATGGATGGTTTTTAAGAAGCTATAAGGAAGGGGTTAGAGTATGAGTTTTATAGAACAAAACAGTACATATGCCTCCAAAAGCTCAAGACTATTAAAAAGGAATTGAAGAGCCTTAACTAAAAAAAATGTCAGAATATCACTAAGGAGGTAGAAACTGCTAAAGATAATCTTTCAATCATACAAAAAATGTTGGCAGAAAATCCTACTGATGAATCACTAGCTACAGTTGAAAAGGAAGCCCTTAAGAACAACCTGCAATTGGTGGACAATCAATGCTCTTTATTGAAGCAGAGAGCCAGGATCAATTAGATAAAGGAAGGAGATAAATGTACAAAGTTCTTTTTTAATTCGGTGTTAGCTAGAAAGAATATGAATAGAATCAGTTCCATCAAATCTGAATATGGAGATGTTGTTTATGGATAAAAAGGAATTGCTAAAGATTTAATAAATTTCTACAAAAATCTCATAGGTTCAGATATTGCCCCTCTAGGGTTTGGTGCTAATCTAAGGCAGTATATTCAAGCAAGAATTCCTAAACATGAGGCTTCTTTGTTAATTAGACCAGTTTCGGATCAAGAAATAGAGAGGGTTGTATTTGATATGAATGGCTCTAAGGCACCTGCACCTGATAGACTGAATGGGGTTTTCTATCAAAAATCCTAGAGTAGTATGGAAGGTTTAGTTAAGGAAGTTGTGCATGAATTTTTTCTAAAAGGATTACTGCTTAAGGAGATCAACAAAACTTTTCTCTGTTTGGTCCCTAAAAACTCCAACCCCACTTCTTGGAATGAATTCAGACCTATTTCTTGTACAAATTTCCTCTATAAGATTATAGCTAAGATTTTGGCAAATAGACTGAAGGAGGTATTACATTTTCTCATCAGTGAGAATCAAGAAGCTTTAATGAAAGGCAGGGATATTGGGGATAACATTCTTCTAGTGCAAGAGCTTTTGAAAGGGTATAACCACAGAAAAAGCCCTCAAAACTGTTTTATTAAAGTGGACTTACAAAAAGCTTTTGCTAGTGTGAACTGGAATTTTCTGCTACAAACCATGGAGGTTATGAATTTCCCCTAGAGTTTCAGAAAGTGGATTTAAGAATGCATTACTACTACTTCCTATGGTTTATTAATAAATGGGAGTCCTATTGAGCTGTTTAAATGAAGAAAGGGGCTTAGGAAAGGGGATCATCTGTCCGCTTATTTATTCCTAATTTGCATGGAGGTCTTTACTCAAATGTTGAAGCATAACACTTTTAAAGATTCCAGATTTTGATTTCATTCAAAATGTAAGAAACTCTCCCTCACAAGCTTATGTTTTTCAGATGATCTTATCTTTCTGAGCAAGGCTAATGTTCACTCACTCACTATACTGATGAATACGCTCAATTCCTTTAAGGAGGTGTTGGGTCTAAGTATTAATCTTCAGAAAAGTTACCTTATTCTCTCCAAAAGTGCTTCTCATATTTTTAGTGCCTTATCACTAACTACGGGAATGGAAAGCAAAGATCCTCCTCTTTTATATCTGGTTATTCATATTCAATCTAGGTGACTAAGTTTTTGTGAATGTATCCCTTTAATAGAAAAAATCTATAAAAGATTGGGTTCATAGACTAATAGAGCCCTATCTTATAGAGGGAAACTTCAACTTCTGAAGGCGGTTATTATGTCAATGGAAAACTACTGGTTTTCCTACCTGTTTCTCTCCAAAGGGCTTATTAAATCAATTGAAAAGTTGATGAAGCAGTTTCTATGGGGGAAAAGAAATGGTGAGAAAGGAATAGCAAAAGTTAGTTGGAGGACTATTTGTCAATCGAGAGAAGAAGGAGGCTTAGGTTTGGAATCAATTAGCAAGAAAAACAGTCTACTAATACTCAAGAGGATTTGGAGAATTCTAGGTGAAAAACAATCAATGTGGATTAACTGGATTCATATATATATATTGAAAGGTGAGAGCTTTTGGGCTCTAAGAATCAAAGACAACTACACTTGGTTCTTTAACCAAATTCTAAGAATAAGGGATGAACTCCAGCAGAACATCACTTGTTAAATAGGGAAAGCATATAGAATTTCCTTATGATATGACAACTGGACAGGGCAAGGAGCTTTAATTCATAACCAAATGGCAAAACCTCTATTGGAGAGGTTCCCTAAGAAAACAAAGCTCCTAGAAATAGCTAGAAACGGATTTTGGTTGCTAACATCGGATGATATTAGACACTTGTCCATTCCATGTTTTAGAAGCCACGAGGAGAGAGATATTTACCTATGGAATGGGATCCCAGTTTCAGATATAACTGTAAAAGAAGCTAAAAAGATTAGGGATGGGTCTGCTAATAAGGTAGGATGGTATCCCCTGATTTGGAACAAGGTTCTAAGACCTAATGTCCAGTTTTCTTCTCTGGCTAGCTATGTTGAACAAACTTAGCACTATGGATAGGCTGAAGTTCCTATCCTCCTCTAAAATGTGTTGAAAATTTTGGGAATAAATAAAAATTAAACTTTTATTGCTAGCTTTTGGATACAAATTTACGACTTAGCTACATATTAAACTGAAAATAAAGTGCCTATATATAGACTTACATAGAAACTCAAAATGTAGAAAATCAGGGCACTATTAACTTACTAAATCACTATATAAATATTACATCCCAACTAACTTATACTACATCTAAAATAGGAGAGAAAAAAAAACACTACTTTGATCACAACTTAATTAATTAACATAATATTATGTTTTTATTTTGAATCAATTTCCAACATGCTCCCTTGATTCAAAATCTCATACATGAAATTGTCTTATTGTAACACCTCTCTCCAATGTCCATTGAAACACTTCTCTTCAATTGTTGATGAACCTCTCATCAACTCTAACTATTGATGCACTTCTCATCAATTCAAATTATTCATGCACTTCTTACTAATTTCATTCTATAAACTTCCTTATAGCACACAATTTCAAAAAAGATATTCTTCTGCTTGTGCCAAATTTGCATTCTCATTTTGGACCTGCAATCTTCCTCTTCATGACCAAACTTCTCACAATGGCCACATTGAGGAATGTTTGCTTTCTTCTTTGATGATGGAACCTTTACTAGATAGGCTCCCTCCACCATCTTTCCACTTTCATGGTTTCTCATTACCCTTCTTTGCTTTTAAGCTTATAAAGCATTAATCACTCATAGGTCCCTCAAGATCTTTGAGATCTCTGATACCATGTTGAAAATTTGGGGAATAAACAAAAATTGAACTTTTATTGCTAGCTTTTAGATACAAATTTGTAACTTAACTACATATTGAACTGAAAATAAAGTTCTTATATATAGGCTTATTACATAGAAACTAAAAATACAAAAAATTAGGGTATTATCAGCTCACTAAATCACTATATAAATATTATATCCCAACCAACTTATACTACATCAAACAAATAGGAGAGAAACAAGACACTACTTTGACCACAATTTAATTAATTAACACAATATTATTTTTTTATTTTGAATCAATTTCCAAAACAAATGTGCTCCCTATGTAATCTTGAGGATGAAACTAGAGACTATCTCTTTTTTTAGTGTGCTTTCTCAAAAGGGATTTGGTCTAGAATCTCTACACGATGTATTCCTGGGATTTTCTACTGTAAACTCTCTGATATCCTAATAGAACTATCTCATCTGAATATTTCTAAACATGACAGGGATATCATTCTAGTCTTAATTGCTACATATGCCCAAACAATATGGACTAAGAGGAACAACAGAACGTTCAGAGAGCAATCAAATACTCCATTCTCTCTACAGACCTCACTATGGCTAGCATAACGGAACAATTGATTCTACATTAGTTGAACCTACATTATAGTAGAGGAATGGCTCTCACATGGAGAGTCTAGCCCTCGATGATTTTTCTAATACCTAGTTACTCAATACTAATTTAAGCATCCATGGACTTATATCATTACAGAGCAAAACAAATCAGAAATGCTAGTAGTTCAAAAATTCACCTATCTATGAAAAATATGGTAGTATTAGCTTTCTGAACTTACTTGGTGGACAGTTGGGGGGTTTTCTCAGGAAAACTTCATACAAGTCACTTTATGCTTAATGGATCACTGCTAAGTCCCTATTATCAATAGATAGAGGGTTATTTGTTAAGATTCATATTCAAAAAGGGGGAGAATAAACTCAGTCGAGAAGTTTACTTAAGTAGCGGTCATCCCCTCTAATCTTTAATGTAGAGAGAAATAGCTCGAGCAGAGTCTGTAGAGATGGAAAAAACTAAGTTTACCATAATTGATAAAAGACATTGCAATCACAAAGAAGAGTATGTTACCTGTGTTTGAGATGTCCTTGGAGAAGAGTAAAACATAGAAGAACCTCGAGGAGACAAACAGATAGTCAGCGCTTTGATAGAGCTCAGCCATCGCCTCCTCCCTCTCAATTGGAGAAACTTCTCAAGGGCTCAAGAAAGTGGGGGGTTGTTATACCCTAATTGTAAAATGACCTTGTTTTAGTTTGTTTATGCATCACCGTTTTGTTTTAACTTGGTTTAGAGTCAAATGGTCCACGCACGAGGGAGACCCTCCTTTTTGGATGTATAGATTTTCTTTATTAAATGAATTTTTTAAATTCTCAAAAAAATATTGCAGACTCACGTTAAGAGATTAGATGTCAGAGAACCGTCAGACTATGTAAATAACAATAAAATTTGTTCGAGAGAAATTATGGAAATTTTTTCCAGTCACTATCTATAATAAATCTTTAGTAGCATATTTCTTAAACAGAGAAAAGATAAGATCTTGAGGGGCAAGCAACCGAGAAAAAAGTTTAATGACTTTGGACAGAACATATAGCTAAACAAAAAACCTAAGAATAACTTAAAGTTATTATATTACAGAAAACTCAAATTAATGGAACTTGAAAACTTGAAAGGCATAGAAATATGGCACAAATTAAACTCATATATTAATTTTACGAAAAACTCATATATTACCGAAAACTCAATTAAACTCATATATTAATTTTATATATTTTAAAATTTTATATAAATAAAATTTATTTTATAAACGAATGTTAATTTAAATTTTCTAAGACTAATTTATATATTTTTCAAACATATAAATAAAATGAGATTAGTATTGTTTTTATTCATTGCAAGTCAAAGTCATGAGTTTTGTTACTTATCAACCAGAAAATGGTACGAAACTAGCCTTTTTGGTAACAACCTTTGGTAATGACTATTACTAGAACTGGCTGGTATTTGAAATACCATCCAAATACTAATCGATATTGTAAAATTTAAAATTTCCAAGGACTAAATTGCAAAAAAAATAAATAAATTATCTAAAACCCACGCATACTCTCTCACCCACTCAACCATTCTAAAAATTTTTTCGTCTCTCTCTCCTCTCCGACTGTCCCTCATCTAATGTCGTCAGCCACCACTGCCACTGGTGCCACCACCCACATCCACTGCTACCCCCACCGCATTTGCTCTCCCTACTGTGCTTGTTGCTCTCCACGATCGCTACTTGCTTGAAAAGTAGAAATTACAATTTTCATATTTGGACTCGGCCCTACCTAACTGAACCAAATTGCATTTTCTATTTTTTTGGTGTTTTTTGAATTGCTTTTTTCTGCTCCTGAATTGCATTTGCATTGTATTTTGGTTATGTCATATGTATTTTGTGAATGGTTTTAAAGTTGGAATTGTTTGTGTGAGTTGAGAAATTTAAGTCTAAAAGTCTGAATTGTTTGTATAATTTGGTTCAATTTCAATATAATTTAGGCATTGTTAATTTATTAAAAAAATAAATGCATTGAAGAATTTGAGTTTGAAAGTTGAAATTGTTTATGTAAGTTGTTCAATTTCAATATAATTTAAGCATTGTCAAGTTAATTTTTTAATTAATTTATATGAAACATACAATTTACTAGTTATTGCTTGTTTATAAAAAGTATTTAACATATGATTAATCTTTTAAATATGATATTTAATATATAATTAAATCATTTAATATATGGAATTAAATTAAGAAAATTAAATGTTTGCATCTTTATATTATTTATTGTTGAATTGTCTTAGATGATGTTGAATTGTCTTAGATGAAATTGAATTGTGTAGTGTATGTTAATTCTTCATTGTGGAGTTAACTTAAGTAAGAAATTAAGAATGTTGATTAAAATTAGTGAAAGAAAGATTGTTAAATTAAAATTAGGAATTAGGATTTTCGTAACAATGTTGATTAAAATTAGTTAAGAAAACAAAATAATTATAAGCATTACAAATTGAATTGTATAAGTAAACAAATTATATTAGTTTATAGTGAATTATAAGATTACATAAAGTAAGTTGTAAACTTATAGTTGCGAGTTATGGTTGAAGTTGAATATGTTATAGGCGTATGTATTTAGTTTATGGTTAAATGATGTAATCATATAAAATGAGTTATATTATATGAGATGTATTTGGGTATTGTGTTATTATGGATGTTGAATACTTGAATTGTTAGTTTGTGACTTAAGGTGAATTGTGTTCGATGAAATTGAATTGTGTATTATGTAATCATACAAAATGAATTATATTATATAAGATGTAAATGTTTATTGTGTAATTGTGTATTTTGAATACTTGAATTGTTGGCTTTTGACTTGGATGAAATTGAATTGTGTATGACTTAATCATACAAAATGAGTTATGTTATATAAGATGTATATTTCTGTTAAGTAATATGTTAGTTCAGACTTTTGAGTTAAACAATACATAATTTGTGATAGTAGATGATAATGAAGTTATATGTTCTTTATTTTGATATGAAGTTATTAAGTTAATTTAGATATATGTCTTCATTTATTTTTACAGATAAATAGAAGGAAGTTCAAATACTCCTGATCATTCAACCACTTCAAGAAGATACAATGATCCAACTTGAGCTCATGTTGCTTTAGTCCCTAGTGTAAAGAACTGTACTATGTGCTTATTTTGTAACAAGCATTTGAAAGGTAGAGGAATTATTAGATTAAAAAAGCATTTAGCTGGCGTTAAAGGAAATGTGGGACCATGTAAAAAAGTGAGTCAAAATGTGAAGTGGTAAATGAAAACTTTTCTTGAAGAGTATCAATATGAGAAAGATAGAAGGGAGAGATTGAATTATGAAATTGGTAAGGGAAGTTTGCTGGTGTTTAGGATCTTACCAGTCAAAAGGGGAAGATTGGACAAGCAGGAATAAATAGAATAAGGTTTAATGCTCAAGTCCAACAGTGTGTTGAAGGTGATAGTGTTCCTTCCTAGCAAGAAGTGAATGTTGCATCTAGACTTGATGTTAGGAAAAGAAGAAGGCAAGTGTCAAATTTTTTTACACCACGAACAACTCCTAAAGCTTAGCCTTTAATTCATAGTGCCATGCAATTAAGAGAAGCGACTCACAATGTAGATATGAAAATGACTAGATGGTGGTATGATTCAAAATTAACATTCAATGCTTCTCAATCTTATTATTATCAGCCTATGGTGGATGTTATAACCTCTTAAGATCTGGGATACAAAGCTCCTTCTATTGATGACTAAAGAGGAAAACTTTTAAGTAGATCTGTTTGTAAGAAAAAGAATGGATTGAACTACTTATGGGTGTTCAATCATGTGTGATGGTTGGACAAATAGGAGACATGAGCTATTATTAATTTTTTTATGTCTATTGATGCATCTAGCCTTGCTAGGAATACTAATACTTTATTTGAAATATTCGACAAAGTTGTAAATGAAGTAAGGATAGAAAATATTATATAGTTCATTGCTGATAATGATTCCGCTTATAAAGTCATGGGAAGAAGATTACAAATCAAGTATTTTTTTTGGACTCCTTGTGCTACATATTGCGTTGACTTAATGTTGGAAAATATAGGAAATGTTAGGTATTTTCTTATTATTGACGAAATTATTTAGAAAGCAAAAAAGGTGACCAAGTTCATCTATAATCGTGCATGGGTCTTAAATTTAATAAGAAAGTATTTTACTAATGGCAGGAATTTGTGTCGTCCTACTGTTACAAGATTTGCAACAAATTTCTTATCATTTTAGTATTTTATTATGATGAAGAAAGAGCTGAGATAGACATTTACAAGTGATAAGTGGGTTGTATCTCAGCATACTAAGGGGGCAGTTAGTTCGAATAGGAGAATGATAATAAAAATGAGAATGAATATAGTGAGAAATAAAAATGAATATTATCAGTATAATTATGGCAGTTGGTTATAAGGAAGGAATGATTACCATTACTATTGATAGTGGTTGGTTTGCAAAAAATATTGAGAAATAAAAATTATTATATTTTAATTTATTAATTTATTATATTTAATTAATTAATTAATCATATTTTAATTAATGAATGAATTATATTTTAATTAATCATTTATTCATTAATTAATTAAAATATAATTTATTCATTAATTAAAATATGATATTGTAACTAATTAATTAATTATTTTT
>JAOTJB010006921.1:0-11602 GCA_027123815.1 Erythroxylum minutifolium | reverse complement strand
AAAATGTCATGAATGCATGTACAGTAAATTTTCATGTGCAAAACTCATTGTTCACAACTGCATGAGCATGAGATGTGCTTTCTTAATGATCTCACGTGTACCCGTTTCTATAATGCAATCCGTTATACAGAAACGGGATGTTACATCTTCATAATCGGAGCAGTTGCTGTATGAAAAGAGTGTCGATGAAGCACATGGAACACCTTTTGGTAGTTGGTGATCCATTCAGTTGGCATCAACTTTTCAAGCTCCACTGCTGGTAGTTGCTTCGGGATCTACATGATAGTAGTCTAATCATTAGAACAATCAGCAACCATGTAAAGAGCATCTGAAGTAGAATTTGGACAATTAAGGTCCATTGCATGATTTCGCAGACGATAGATCATCTGGTGATGTAAAGTAGCCATGATGGCTATAGGATCTTGATCTGCTCTAGTGATCTGGATTTGAACTTGTAGTCGTTCAGACAAAGTGGGATCATCCAACATGATGTTAAAATCAGGTGCTATCGTCAGTATGACACTTCCATTATTGAGAGTAGTCAGCAGGGTACCAATTAAGGCATTTTAGCATGTTGTGTAGGCAGTGTCAAGAAGATATATCCTGGCTATAGCAGGTATTCCCTTTCTTTCATGAAGTGTGAGAACAAGGCGTATAGCCCCTACATGAAGATGTGTATGGTTGTGCTCTCTCTAAAGAGAGATAAGCTCCTTTAGTATTTCAAGCTTCACATATTATTCTGCTGTTGTAGATCTGAGACTACACTGTTCTAATTTGGAACTCTGGATGATTTCCTTTACTTTAGGCCTTAAAGTAGACACGATAGTATGAATACTCCTTATCCAAGAATGGTCACGAGAATATATATTATACGGACTCAACAAAGGAAAAGAAGATTCACAAACACGATTTTGTACAGGGACATGAGTAATTTCTACTAAATTTTCTATTTTATTTGATAACGCACGCTTGACACTAAAAGGTAAACTCGACATATACAAACTAGAAGATAAATGAAAGGTCGTGAGACAGTGTTTCCATATCTTATGGTTCTCTCCCTACCCACCAAGTCTTTACTGAGAAACAATGTTACCGTCTGTCAAGATACGAAGATGGTTGTAACACCGTCACGTAAGACGATGTCTCGTCATCGGCAAAGATCTGACGGTGGCTCTGTGTTACCACCGGCTAAGAACGACTGATGGCTCTGATACTACACCGGGCAAGAGGCAACCTGGCTCTGATACCACACAGGGAAAGGATACGTCCTAGACGTACCAATATGTCCTAGACATATGTCGACACCATCCTTCAAACAACCCTTATCAGAAGATCATACGCACTCTAAGGTGGATTATAGACTACTGACTCTTGTAAGTTCCAAGTATGATGGCCGATACACAACCCCCTTTCTCGCTCTCCTGGCTCTATGGGCTCACAACTCTCAACTTTCCTCTTAGGAACCTTACACACAGTATCTACTCTCTTTCCCCGTTAGTTCTAATCTCATATAGTGGAATTGTTTGGAAGACACAGTCATGGACTGTCTTAGACTTTCTAATATAAGAGGCGAGTGTAGAGCATGCTTATCTTTATATCAAGACGAGTAGTAGCATTCACTTAAGACTCAAGCTTTCAGGAGAGGGAGAACTCAGAGATAAACACTCAAACTCATATTCATATTATCAAACTAGAACATACTAAGGTCTTCTTATAAGTGAAGAGATGCCTTGCTTTTATATGCGAAGCAAAGGGTACAATGGTAAAACTACCTAAAGACACACTCATTACGACTTTAGAAAAGTAAAGTACAATTATTACATTTTTATCAAAGCTACTTTAAAAAGGAATCTACTTTTCTAAAAGAAAACAGTAACATGATAAGAAGGAATCTTGAATAGTGGTTTATGGGCTACAAAGATTCTTCTTTATCAAAGCACTCCAAAGGCAAAAGACAAACTCCTAAAAAGAAGAGTCCCATCATGAAGGCATCTGATGTATTAGGTGTCACGAATTGGTTCATGCCATGATTGTAAGTTTGACGAAGAGTTTGGATCACTTGAGTTATCAGAATGATGTAGGGAAGTCTTCCACCATTTACTTGGACTAAGCTCACATCTATGAAGTTCTTGCAAGAAATGAGTTAACTCATCTTCATTAGGATTGTAATGGTCATCATTAGGATCTTGAACATCCTAAAAGATAGAGTTATAAGGCTGAGAAGGTCCTGCAATGTCTGAGACTGATTCTCCTATGTCATACTGGGGACTATTAGAACCTGGAATATCAACTTATGGTGCTTCTAGTTCACCAGGAACAAATTCACCTGGATAAGGTCTAAAAGAGGTAGATATGATTGGTGCCTCAGGGAATGATTTA
This sequence comes from Erythroxylum minutifolium, assembly GCA_027123815.1. Classification (NCBI taxonomy): domain Eukaryota; kingdom Viridiplantae; phylum Streptophyta; class Magnoliopsida; order Malpighiales; family Erythroxylaceae; genus Erythroxylum; species Erythroxylum minutifolium. Next base: position 9,223 of record JAOTJB010006921.1, on the reverse strand, counting down.
TCTCCTTAAGAAAATCTTTCAGTGATAGGAGCACATTGTCTTGATGTCGTGGCCAATATAATGAGATATGGTAAAGAAAGACACGAGGTTTAGTATAAAGAGCTACATTATTAGTTTCTTGATATGGTCTACAAATGATGAAGAAACACTGTGTAGCTTGTCGTTTAATAGAGGTTGTCCATAAACGATCTTGGGTAATGACAATAGAACATTGTTGCTTCCAATGTTCTAATGGTTGGAACCATTCAAGAAATGCCCACAGTAGAGGTCTTGCGTTAGTTTGAGCATAGAGATGTTGGTATAAATGCAGAGGATATAGTGATGGCATAAGCATAAAGGCAAAGAGTGCCCAAAGATACCATAATGTGTTTTCAAACAAAGGATCATTAAGGAAAGTCACATTAAGGTAGGGTGCTTTGAGATTGAACATTGTGGGACTACCAAGAGAGTTAGTTTCACTAAGGAACTGGTGTAAGTAATAAAACAAACTCATTCTAGCAAGAGAAGCTACTTCTAACACACTATTAAGTTTGTTAGTAATGGGAGGAAAATCTTTTTGGGTTTTTTGCAAATTTGAGAAACTCCATTCTCCACAAAAAAGGAATAAAAGAATGCAAAAAACTGGAGGAAACATGATACTTAGCGAAGAAGATAAGAGTATTTATAGGGAAAAATGTCTAGAGGCCAATGAGGATGTTGTCGAAGCAAATGAGATAAGCCTGTAGTAGAAGCTGTTGAAGGATAAGTTGACATATATTGTAACAGTTGTTTTGCATTATCTGAATCAGATTCTACTAATCCCTTTCTGCTATGTTATTGCTCTGACTAACAAGCTCGTTTGGAGGTTGTGGGCTTTATAGCACACTCATCGGGTATGAGCTTTAAGGCTTCAGAAAGATTTTATGGATGTGCGGCTTTCAGAGACTTGATGTTAGTGTATGGACTGAAGAATGAATGAGCGATACCTGAGGCCTGTGGGTAGAATCTGTAAAGGTGAGGCTTTACTATATAATTCCATACCAATCAGAACATATGGGTCAGGTAGTTTTGTATGTCCAAGTATTGTAGTCCACACTGTACATTGTGGAAAGAATCAAATTCCGATCTTTCTCTTCGTGCTAAGCCCGAAATTAAAAGAATTTCCGTCTGTAGCTATAAAGTACTCATCATGTGAGGTCCAAGCTGTAGACAGTAAAATGTTAGGCTTCATGATACTATGACTGGATCCAATATCCATAAACCCAATAGCTTTAATGGGTATATCATGTTTATTATGTTGAAAGAGTTGGATCTAAACATATAGTCATTGAACTGGAGTACGATCTAACTTCATGCATGTCTATTGTAGCATATATAGTGAATCATCTGATGAAACAGAAGAGTCAAAAGATTCATCATCTGTTGTAGTAACAAAAACAAGAAACTTGGTGTCCTCATCTTCTTGAAATTGTTCCTCAATTAAATCTTCAAAGTTATTAGCAGAATAAATGGGCGAAATTGATTCCATATGCTTTAATAACTAGATATCCTTCTTAGTTTTGCGAGGACAAATAAGTGCAAAGTGTCCTGGTTGTCCAAAAAGAAAATATCGATCAACTTTTTGTCGATGAGAGGATTTCTTAAAGAACCACACAAATCTTTTCTTTTTGCCGTAAGTTCTTTGTAAAGGCTTGTAGCCTTCCATCTTCTTCTGGAACTTTCTTCTATGGTAGACTTATTAAAGATGAGCTTTCTTTTTGCTATGCCACTCACAAGTCTTTTGATCTTTGCACTTGATCTGTAGATAAGCCTGGTTGAGAATATGATCACCTTTAATGATATTCTTGAATAAGGTATGTTGATCACACAACTTATCAAGAGACATGAGAGCAAGCTGGTAGATTTCTCCAAGAGATATATTAGTCATATCTCTTTGCAAAGAAGTTATGGTTCTTTGTAACTTTGGTTGCAGTTGATCTGGAAGGGATGAGATAAAAGTATATCGAAGATTAACATCATTCCATCCATTTAAAAGATAGTACCTTTCTGTCATATGTTTGTAATGCTTCTGGATATCATGATTGTCAAGTGAACAACATTTCATTGGAAAATTCTCCTGACGGATCTGTTTATCAATCAGCTGAAAGTCACCAATGAAATCCTTATGAATAATTCCAATAAGAGCTTTAGCTTTAGTGACTTAGATATATTGCATACGTTGATATTCAGAAATACTTTTCCACCATTCTCACAAAATACCAGTGAAATGAGATGTGAATTCAGAAAAAATATCTGGTAAAGGATTATTAGGTTTGTTCATTGGTAGATCTATCCATGCACCAAACTCATGCAGTTGATCTCTCCATTTCTTTGATGGAAGATCATCAAAAGTACACCAAGGACCAAAAGATGGCTTGGTCTGTGTAGCCTGTGTAGCTGGCTCAGCTTGTTGTGCTTATTTAGGTCTGAAAGGTTCAGTACCTATGGATTCTGCTTCACTAATCTCAGGTTCAATATCAACTTCAATTGGTTCAGCCATAATCATCTGAACTTTGGGTAATTTTGATAGATTAGCTAGCTAGACTGAACTGCTTTCTAATTCCTCAAAAAATGCCATATCAGCTTTAGTCTTAAGATTAGAGGTTTTAGAACAATCTTCAGAGATGTTAGAGACTCCAGAGTAAGCATCTGATGATTTATTTGATTGATCTGATTGAGAAGATTGTTCTACCGTAGTCATAGTCTCAGGAGTTGCGATGAACTCTATCATGGGTGCTTTGTCCTTCCCAGTAGAGATAGAAGGATGAGACTTCAGTGGAGATTTTGGAGATGTACGTATCTGTACAGATTTACTCCACTGGTTAACTAGTTCAGGTTTTGTATATGAAGGTGATGGCTCAGGAACCTTTTTGGCTTAGGCTTAGTTTCGACCTTGCCGACTTTACTCAAGCTGCCTATTTTGCTTGAGCTGTCTAAGGATGGATGTACTTCCTAATTAAAGGATAATTCAACTTGAATACCTTTGAACAGTCAGTTTGCTCTGGATACTTCTGATTTATAGGAGAAGCATATACTAGCTGGGTATGTGGAAAAACTAAAAAGGACATACCATATACAGCTTTAGACTGCGCAGATTGCATGTCAGCTTCTATTTGTCACACAATTCCTTGTATCTTTTCGATTTCTCTACATTTGTTGTCGAAGTCAAAACTCATATAATATATGTCAATGTAATGTCAAAGTTCAGCATCAAGTTGTTTGATCTGAGCTTTGTAAGATTGATATATTTGTTGGATCTGCTTAGAGACTATGTCAACTTTTTTTTATAAGTAGCATGTGTCTGTTAATTAATCCTGTCAAGCTTAGAATCAATTCTTCGTAGAACTCTACTCTGTGCTACTGCATTCTGTGTTTGCCAGTTCAGAACTTCATCTGATGGATTTGACACAAGTGTTCCTTGTGAATTTATTCCTAAAACTTGGATATATGGGTTAGAGATAACCCTCGTTGATTCATCAGTACTCCTGTTTAATGAAGGAAAGTTTTCCTCCTATGAATGTATCGCCATAAAGCACGGAAGAGGAGTAGGAGTCATAATAGGAACTGCTGGCTGAGTGTAATAGGAAGACGATTTCAGCATCTCTCATAGAGATCTGGGTCTGTATCTTTCAGTAGATAGACCAATAGATGGGTTAGAATTGTCTGGATCTGGATCATCATTGTGTGGATGATATTGTGGAGAAGGCTTGCATTTAGGTTTTGGCTTTTTCTTCTTCCTTCGTCTTCAATAACGATCATCATCATCTTCACTATTTGACTCAGGATTAAGACAGACTTCACAATCGGGTTGGCACATAGATGGGTCAATATCCCATACAAAATGTCCACGATGATGGCTAACATAAACTGGATCTCCGTTAGATTTTAAATAATGGATTGGAGGACCAGATTTACCTTCCTCATGTGACAATACAGGCTGGATCATAAATATACCCCCTGGGGTAGAAGAACTTGTCGAATCTTCTCTGGGCTTTGTGTAGATGGACTTAATAGTTCCATCCTTTAATGTCTTCATAATTAAAGGATTTGTTGTATGAAAAGAGTGTCGATGAGACATGTGAAACATCTTTTAGTAATTGGTGATCCATTCAGTAGGCATCAACTTTTCAAACTCTACTGCTGGTAATTGCTTCGGGATCTAGATGAAAGTAGTTTGATCATTAGAATGATCAACAATCATGTAAAGATCATCCAAAGTAGAATTTGGAAAATTGAGGTCCATTGCATGATTCTGCAGATGATAGATCATCTGGTGGTGTAAGGTAGCCATGATGGCTATAGGATCTTGATCTGCTCCAGTGATCTGAATCTAAACTTGTAGTTGTACAGACAAAGTGGGATCATCTAACCTGATGTGGAATTCAGGTGCTATCGTTAGTATGACACTTCTATTGTCGAGAGTAGTCAGCAGGGTACCAATCAAGGCATTTTGGTACATTATGTAGGTAGTGTCAAGAAGAGATATCCTAGATGTAGCAAGTATTCCCTTTATTCCATGAAGTGTGAGAACAAGGCATGTAGCCCCTACATGAAGATGTGTATGGTTGTGCTCTCTCCAAAGAGAGATCAGCTCTTTTGGTATTTCAAGCTTTGCGTATTGTTCTGCTATTGTAGATCTGAGATCACACTGTTCCAATCTGAAACTCTGGATGATTTCCTTGACTTTAGCATGTGAGGTAAACAAGATGGTAAGAATACTCCTTATCCAAGAACAATCACGAGAATATATACTATACAGACTTAATGAAGGTAAAGAAGACTCACAAACAAAATTTTCTATAGGTACATAGGTAATTTCTACTAGGTTTTCTATTTTATTTGATAACACACACTTAACATTAGAAGGTAAACTAGACATAGACAAAGTAGAAAATAAATGAACAAGGTCGTGAGATAGTATTTCCATATCTTATGATTCTCTCCCTACTCACCAAGTCTGTACTGAGATACAATGTTACCATCTGTCAAGATATGAAGATGGTTGCAACACCGTCACACAAGACGATGTCTCACTGCCAGAAAAGATCCGACGATGGCTCTGTGTTGCCACCAGCCAAGAACGACCGATGGCTCTGCTACCACACCGGGAAAGAAGCAACCTGGATCTGATACCATTGAGCTACCCAAAAGACGTCTTAAAGGTAAGGCATTATCAAATCCCAAATATATCCCTGCCTCTGTAGCCCCGAGAGGCATCCAGCGTATAGCCAAAATCCCTTTATCTTTTGGGGATTTGAACTCACGACGTTGGCAAACCCAAGCCGTAACTTGGTGGCTCTGAGTAATGGACTTCTCATGATGAATCCTTACAGCTGCATATGGCAATACTTTTAAGATTGGGCTCATTACCAAACGAAAGATCGATATTCAATTCTTTCCACAATGTACAATGTGGACTACAATACTTGGACATACAAAACTACCTAGCCTAGATGTTCTGATTAGCATGGATGTATACCTTAAAGCCTAACCTTTACAGATCCTACCCACAGGCCTCAGGTATTGATCATTTTTTAATCCATACACTGACATCAAAAATGTGTTTGAACTTTCTCATGTTCCTACATCGTATGCATCACTGCAAGATAAACTGTTAGAGTATTGTCCTACATCATATGCACAGTTTATTCATCTGTATCCTCTTTAGAAAAATGCTGACTTTTTCATAAGTCCACCTTTCAAAAAGAATGCGGATATCAATCCTACGAAAGCCACACATCCAAGGATGAACCCTGATGATCTCAAGCTTGCATAAGATGAGTGTGTTGTCCTTCTAAAGCAAGGGCTTATTGAGCCCGCAAAGTCAAATTAGGCTTTCCCAAAAGATGTCTTGAGAGTATTGCAACATTAAATCCCAAATATACCCCCACCTATGTAGCCCCGAGAGGCATCCAGCATATGGTCGAAACCCCTTTATCTTTCGGGGATTCGAACTCACAACGTAGGCAAAACTAGGCCACAACCTGGTGGCTCTGATACCACTGAGCTACCTGAAAGACGTCTTAAGAGTATTGCAATATCAAATCTCAAATATATGCCCTTTGAGGTCCTAGTGTGGTATCAGAGACAGATTACTTCTTACCCAATGTGTTATCAGAGCCATCAGTTGTTCTTGGCTAGTGGCAATATAGAGCCATCGTCAGATCTTTGCCAGCGTGAGACATCGTCTTGCGTGACGGTGTTACAACCATCTTCATATCTTGACAGACGGTAACATTGTATCTTAGTAAAGACTTGGTGAGTAGGGAGAGAACCATAAGATATGAAAACACTGTCTCACAACCTTGTTCATATATCTTCTAGTTTATCTATGTCTAGTTTACCTTCTAGTGTTACGTGTGTGTTACCAAATAAAATGGAAAATCTAGTAGAAATTACCGATGTACTTGTAGAAAATCATGTTTGTGAGTCTTCTTTACCTTTGTTGAGTCCGTATAATATATATGCTTGAGACCGTTCTTGGACAAGGAGTATTCATACCAACTTGTCCACTTCAAGGCCTAAAGTCAAGGAAATCATCCAGAGTTCTAGATTGGAATAGTGTGGTCTCAGATCTACAACAGCAAAACAATACGTGAAGCTTGAAATACCAAAGGAGCTGATCTCTCATTAGAGAGAGCACAACCATACACATCTTCACGTAGGAGCTATACGCCTTGTTCTCAGACTTCATGGAATAAAGGGAATACCTGCTACAGCCAGGATATCTCTTCTTAACACTGCCTACACATTGTACCAAAATGCTTTGATTGGTACCTTGCTGACTACTCTCAATAATAGAAATGTCATGCTAACGATAGCACCTGATTTCAATATCAGGTTGGATGTTCTCGCTTTGTCTGCACGACTACAAGTTCAGATCCAGATCACTGGAGCAGATCAAGATCCTATAGCCATCATGGCTACCTTACACCACCATATGATCTATCTTCTGCAGAATCATGCAATAGACCTCAATTTTCCAAATTCTACTTCGGAGGCTCTTTACATGATTATTGATCGTTCTAATGATCAGACTACTTTCATCCAGATCCCAAAGCAATCACCAGCAGTAGAGCTTGAAAAGTTGATGCCTACTGAATGGATCACCAATTACCAAAAGATGTTCCACATGCCTCATCGACACTCTTTTCATACAACAAATCCTCTGATTATGAAGACATTAAAGGATGGAACTATTAAGTCCATCTTCACAAAGCCCAGTGAAGATTCGGCCCGTTCTTTAACCCCAGGAGGGGTATATTTATGATTCAACCCATATTTTCACATGAGGAAGGTAAATCTAGTCCTCCAATCCATTATTTCAAATCTAACGGAGATCTAGTTTATGCTAACCATCATTGTGGACATTTTGTATGGGATGTTGACCCATCTATGTGCAAACCGATTGTGAAGTCTGTCCCAACCCTAATTCAGATAGTGACGATGATGATGATCGTTATAGAAGACGAAGGAAAAAGAAAAAGTTAAAACCTTTATGCAAGCCTTCGCAACAATATCATCCACACAAGGATGATACAGATCAGATCCATATCCTTCATTTGGATTACTCAGATCTCATGATCTCAGCAACTCTAATGTTCAGAACATTGAAAGGTTTTAACCTAGATCTCTTCGAGAGATGCTGACATCCTCTATATGTGGAATTGCTAGTTTAATTCTTGTTATGACTACTACTCCTATTCCGTGCATGATGGTATAACCATATGAGGAAGACTTTTCTCCATTACACAGGAGTACTGATGAATCAACGAGGGTTATCTCTAGCCTGTATATCCAAGCTTCAGGAATAACTTCACAAGGAACACTTGTGACAAATCCATCAAATGAAGTCCTGAACTGGCAAGCACAAAGCAGAGTTCTACAAAGAATTGATTCTAAGCTTGATGGAATCAATCAACAGACACATGCTACTCATAAAAAAGTTGGCACAGCCTCTAAGCAAATCCAACAAATGTATCAATCTTACAAAGCTCAGATCAAACAACTTGATGCTGAACTTTGACATTACATTGACATACATTATATGAGTCCTGACTTCCACAACAAATGTAGAGAAATCAAAAAGATACAAGGAATTGTATGACAAATGGAAGCTGACATGTAATCTGCTCAATCTAAAACTGTATATGGCTCGTCCTCTTCAGTATTTCTACATACATAGCCAGTATATGCTTCTCTTATGTATCAGAAGTATCCAGAGGAAACTGACTATTCAAAGATATTCAAGTTCAATTATCCTTTAATTAAGAAGTACATACATTCTCAGACAGCTCAAGCAAAACAGACAGCTAAAGCAATGCTAACAAGGTTGAAATCTACGCCTAAGCCTGAAAAGGTTCCTAAGCCATCACCTTCATACTTAAAACCTGAACCGGGTAACCAGTGGAGTAAATTTGTATAGATACTTACACCTCTAGAATCTCCACCGAAGTCTCGTCCTTCTACCTCTACTGGGAAGGACAAAGCACCCATGATAGAATTCATCACAACTCTTAAGACTATAACTACGACAAAACAATCAGATCAATTAGATAAATCATCAGACGGTTACTCTGGAGCCTCTGAAATCTCTGAAGGCACAGTAAGTTATTCTAAAACCTCCAGTCCTAAGAATGAAGTCGATATGACAATTTCTGAGGAATCAGAAAGCATTTCAGCCCCGCTAGCTGATCTATCAAAATTATCCAAAGTTCTGATGAATATATCTAAACCAACTGAAGTTGATATTGAAACTGAGATAAGTGAAGCAGAATCCACAGGTACTGAACCTTTCAGACCTGAACTGGCACCAAGAGCTGAGCCAGCTGCACAGGCTACACAGACCAAGTCATCTTCTGGACCTTGGTTTACTTTTGATTATCTTCTACCAAAGAAATGGACAGATCAACTGCAAAAGTTTGATGCATGGATAGATTTACAAATGAACGGACCTAATAATCCTTTACCGGATATTTTGTCTGAATTCACCTCTCGTTTCACTGGTACTTTGCGAGAATGGTGGAAAAGTATTTCCGAATATCAACGTAAGCAGTATATCCAAGTCACTACAGTCGAAGCTCTTCTTAGAATTATTCATAAGGAATTCATTGGTGAGTTTCAACTATTTGATAAACAGATCCTTCAGGAGTATTTTGCAATGAAATGTTGTTCACTTGACAAATGTGATATCCAAAAGCATTAC
>JAOTJB010006872.1:0-11603 GCA_027123815.1 Erythroxylum minutifolium | reverse complement strand
CCTAATTCTGACTGCATCTTTTGACATCTGATGGTACCGAAAGGTATCACAGATTTCAAGGAAGTTCACTGTATGTGCGTTAGGATCTTCATTTGTTAGTCTATAGAATTGCATATTATGTTCAAGCATGTTTAGGAGTGCTAGTTTGATTTCAAAAGACGCTGCTTGTACGGGTGGCCTAGCTACCCCTTGGTTAGTCGCATTGAACCCTAGTCTTATGATGTCTATAACAATCCATTGTTGGCGTCCTTGGTTCACTTCGTGGTCCAAATCTTGCTAAAATTCCTTAACCATTGTTGCTTTCCTGATTTCTTCTTCTTCTTTACGTCAAGCTTTCCTAATGCATTGTTCTAGTCGAGTGATGTCTAAATCTAAGGTTTCAGATGCACGAATCAAACTTCCAATGACTCTTATATTCATATAAGAGAACTATTTTAGAAATAGAAAGAAAAAACAAAACAAAAAAACAAAAACTAACTAAATGCCTTTAATTAAATAATTAAACTAATCGCCTCCCTAACAACGGTGCCAAAAAATTGATCTGGTTATTGTGATGTGCGTAAGTTTTAAAAATTAAGCTCGATAATCCGCAAGCACATAGTTTGTTCACGTAGTACCTAAGGTGTCGATCCCATGAGGAGGAATAAACTAATACTAAAATCTAAGGCTAGAATAATTCACAAAAATCCAAAATTTAACATAACTAAAATGAGAATTCAATTCAATCAAGCAAATCAATTCAAAAATCAATCACGAAAATATTAATAATTTTAGCAGTTGCAACATACACTCAAGAATCAACCTAAAGGAATTACTAATTAAGAGAAAGGGAATTTTACCTATCTTTAACACTAACCTAATCAATTATGAATTACTGGATTATTGGTTCTAGACGATCCTAGGGTGGATTACTCTCTCTCGAGTTATAACTATTAACCATAAATCATAAACCCTAATCAGATTACAGAAGTTACAATTTCTCAATTAACAACCTATTCAAAACCCTAATTAGATCTGAAGTTGTCTAATAAACTATCGAAAACTAATGCAAGATCTCTCTTCGCATAATTTTACTGATTTGATTTAATTCTTGTTCTATTACATCATCTAACTCTTGTTAGCCCAATTTAATTATTTTTCATTCGATTCACCCTTTTAGTTTATTATTGAATTATGCACATCCATAATCAAATCACAATAAATCCAAATAACACATAAACAATCATATTTTATTAAATCAAAGATAAAACCCCGAAGGTGAATTTTAAACATCATCAACATTTAGAAATCCTATCATCAACTATTATTCCAATTCTATACAATAACAAAACTGAAAATAGCAGGAAATATAAATTGAATGGACGATAGGATGCAGTGAGATCGGTAAACTCCTCATTTGAAAAGTATATCGAGTCAGCTTCTTCTCATCTTCCCTCTTCCTTCTTCTCTTTCTCTATCCCCCGATAATTCTCTATAGGGTTTCTCTAAAAGTGGCTGATGCAAAAGCCACTTCTATCTCTTTGTCTTATTCTTTAAATACCTTTTGTGTTCTAAGCAGCCATAGGGTTTTTTTGACGTCCCAAATGTCAAAAAAATCCCTCAAAACTTAACTGTCTGTGCGTTTGCACTATGCAGACCATTATTGTGGGCCACATCCTAGCCTTTTGTCACAATTGTGGTAAGTAGACCATGATCGTGGGCCATATCCTAGGCTTCTATCACAATCTTGGCCTAACTCCAATGCTTCTGTCATGATCGTGGCCTATTGTGCCACGATTGTAGGCCTTTGTTTTGACCCTTTATTTCAACCCGATTGTCTCTGAAACTTCTCCGTTCTTCGATGTTGACCCTAAAACACTATCAAACATATGAAGCTACCTCAAAAACATAATAATTAAGTTCAAAGACTTGTACTAACCCATAAAACACTTAAAACATCAATAATTAACAAACTAATACAATTCTAACCTAAACACATACTAAACGATTGAATTAACAATTAAATACATATCAAACTAATCCTTAAAGCACGATATAATTCACACTTATCACATTGCATAACCTGAATAGCATCTATCTATACACAAAGGTATCACAAAGATATGTGAAAGTGGTCTTTTCTTGATCCTTGAGGTAGGTGAACATCTAACTATACCCCGAGTAATCATCTAAAAAACAGTAGAATGAGTGACTCGCCATTCTTTCTATTATTTAATTTATGAATGGGAGAGGGAAATGGTCCTTTTTAGTCACCTTGTTGAGTTTGTGATATTCTATGCAAACTCTCCATCTTGTAACTTTTCTTGTCAATATTAATTCTCCACTTTCACTTTCCATTACAATATTCCACCCTTCTTTGATACATATTGTACTGAGCTGAACCATTCCCTATCAGATATTGGGTATATGATACCTGCATCTAAGAGCTTTAGTACCTCCTTTTAGGCTTATACCTAGAATGTCGAATAATTGTCATTCCATGGCCTTCATCCACTTCCTAACAGTCTCAACAACCCTACTTTCTTATTCTCTATCTAATTAATTAGAAATGATGATGGCTAGAGTTTGACCTTTACCTAGAAAGGTCTATTGGAGATGTGTGGGCAAAGGTTTAAACTCTAGGGTTAGTGGTTTCTTTGTGGATGGTGGTATGGATGCTTCAGTTCACACTAATATTTACTAATGGTTCTGAATACCGGACTCCCCCATTTTAGCACCTCCTTCAAACTTAGCTTTGTTTTCCTTTTCAACTTCATTGTCTATCTCCACTTCTATTGAATTAACTTCTGCAAAGCAGCTTCTTAGTTTTTCTTGCACACTTTCATCTATAATGTCAATGTTTATGCAAGCACTGCTTTCTTTCGGACTCTTCAATGCCTTGTTCATATTGAACTCCACTTGATCTTCACCAATCCAAAGGGTCAATTTACCTTTATGAACATCAATCAATGCTTATCCATAGGTATAATGTACTCATCCACTTATACCAAAACATCTTTCACCACTCTAAACGGTCTTTTAATAGATTAATTAGCCAGTTAGATTACCATTGCAGTTGTCTTGACCTTACCAAGCCCCAATTTTTGGAATATTAACAAAGAAATAAGATTAATGCTTGCTTCTATATCACATAAGCATTTTGTGAACTCAAATTCACCAACCACATAGGATATTGTGAAACTTCCTAGATCCTTTAGCTTGCAAGGCATTTGATTGGTGACTATAGAATTACAGTTTCCAGTTAAGGTTGCCATTTGGTTCTCCTACCAAGTACTCTTCTTTGATAATATGTCCTTCTAAAACTTAGCATATTTGGACATACGTTCTAAAGCCTCAATAGACGAAAGATTTATTTGCAAAGTCTTTAATTTCTCTATGAACTTTGCAAATTGTGCATCTAATTTGCTCTTATGGAATTATTGGGGGTATGAAATTTTGTGTGGATATGGCGAAGGGGCAACGTTCAGAGAGTATTCACTCATATCCATATGTTTTTCGTTTTCCTTGTCTTTCTCTACATAATGGGGTCCACTTTTTAGGTTTATAAGTTATTCAAGTTCCTTCTCGTTTCATAACGTAATGGCTTGTAGTTGCTCCCTTGGGTTTGATTCCATATTACTTGGGAGGCTTCTTGCACTTCGTGCAGACAATGCATTCACCACTTGGCTCATTTGAACCTCTAAATTGTGGATGGACGAGGCATGATTCTTCATTACTTATTCAATTCGTCTTTCCAAATTGTGAGCGTCATTCATGTTTTCGAGTTTGTCCAAAATTTTATCTAATTTAGAGTCCATGGAATTAGGTTTCTCTTTTTAGAAACCAGGTGGTCTTTGATATCAGAATTGACCTCCTACATTGTTTGAACAAGAGAAGTTTGGATAATTTTTTCACCCAGGGTTATATGTGTTTGAGTAGGAGTTGTTCCCCCCTTCTCGACCAAATTATGCACCCATATAGTTAACTTGTTCCAATTCGTGGTCTTTAATCAATAAGCAATTAATAGTGTCATAGTTATCTTGTCTACACAGCTCGCAACTTTACTGAATAGCTTTTACAGAAGCTAAAGAAAAAGCTTTCATATTATTTAGCTATCAGATCAAATTATCAATCTTAGCTTGCATTTCAGTGACTAGATCAATAACTAAAGCTCCCTTTTGCTCGCAGAGGGTTATATGATGTCTATTCCTATCCGTTGTCCAAAGACTACTACCCATTTCCTCTAGCAACTCTTCCACTTCATCCACCATCTTCCTTATCAAAGATCCTCCTAATGCTGCATCAATGGTGCCTCGGGTAGGTGGGTTCACTCCATTATAGAAAGTTTGCAAAAGGAACTCCTTAGGTAGATTGTGGTGAGTTCACCTCCTTTGCAAATCTTTGTACCTTTCTCAAGCCTCATAAAATGACTCTCCATCACTTTGTTGAAAGTTTGAGATTTCCTTGACTATCATAGTAGTCATTTTGAGGGGGAAGTACTTATTTAAGAACGCTCACACTGATTGTTCCTAAGTTGTAACATTCGCTGGACTTAATGAGTGATACCATGCCTTAGCTCTAACCTTTAGTGTGAAAGGGAAGAGCCTTATCTTGATGGCATCTTCTAACAACCCATGATATTGGAAAGAATCGCATATTTATAATAAGTTGACTATATGAGCATTAGGATCCTCATTATTCAGCCTATAAAATTGAACATTATGTTTCAGCATGTTTGATAAATCTAGTTTTATTTCAAACGAAGTTGCTTAAATAGGTGGTCTAGTGACACCTTGATTGGTCACATTGAACCCCTGTCCTAAGAAATCCATAAGGGTTCATGGTTGGTTCCTTTGGTTTCCTCCTTGCTGAAACTCTTGATGAATTTCCTCAGCTATGGTTGCTTCAGTATTCCCTTCTTCTTCACATATACCTCTTCGGATTGCTCGCAATTTTTTTAATATTTTATAGAAATCTAAAGAAATCTATTAAAAAGAAAGAAATAAAATTAAAAATATATATTCTATATGGATAGTCCAATAAATTGGCTATTGCTCCTTTTTTCTCCTTTCTAATTTATTCTATTTCAAAAAAAAGAGGAGGGGGAATAATAATCACAGATATTGAATTGTATTTTTAATTTGCTTTACCCCTATATTAATAACTAAAATGAAAAAAAGGGAATGTCAACGTATCTGGGAAAAATGAAAATAATTATAGATATAATCTTTTATTCTATAAATCTATTAATTATGAAGATAAGAAAGACTCGTATATGTATGGAACAACATTACAAGTAAATACTAAGAAAGAGATTCCTTATAATTATAACACAACTACAAGAAAATTTGTTGATATGTTCGGAGATATTCCTCTCAACAATTATCTAGCAAAAGAAGATATTATCAAGACGGAGAGCCCCTCCTATAGAAAATATTTTGATTGGAGAATTCTTAAGTTTTGTCTTATAAATATAAATAAGGCCAATCTTGAGTCTTGGGTCGACACCGGAACTAAAAAAAATTCAAATTGGAACTAATAAGTTCAAATAATTGATAAAATTGATAACAACATTCTTTTTTATCTTACGATTCAACAAGATCACGAAGTCGATTCATCCAATTAAAAAACCCTATTCCATTGGGTGGAAATGAACTTGATTTGTTCTACAGAGATTGAACCACTTTAATTTTTATTCATAATTGTATGTTCTTACCAAATAATATCGAAAAAGACAATATTCAAAAAAGAAACTATTCATTAATAATATTAATAATAATAATATAATCGTTGACCTTTGGAAAAAAAAAGGGGGGAGAAGCCTTTTTCAATATTCTTTTATTTCAAAAAGACATTATCAATCATGTAAAAATAAATAAAAAAGAAAATATCTACTGGAGGTGCAGCAATGAAAGCCATAATACATATAGAAGTTGCGGTCAATAAAGTAAGGATCATCAAAACACCAAACCATCCAATGTAAAGACAATTGTCAGTACTAGTTATCCAATTACAGAAGCAACCCCATAGGCTTTCGCTTTCGCGTCTCTTTAAAGTTGCAGGCATGGTAAAATGTTGTTTTATTTAATCATCAGGAGCTTCAAGTTTTAAAGTTTCGACTATCCGACTTGAACTCCTAGTAACTCTTATGTTCATTCAATTACACTAACACAAGAGTGACAAAAACTCCTTAGATTGAAAGACTTAAACTAATCCTACTAACTCCCTGACAAAGGCGCCAAAAACTTGATCGAATGGGTAAGTTTTACAATTTTTTATCCTTCAATATACCACAAGTGCATAGGTCGTGAGTGTAGTATATGAGGTGTCGATCCTTTGTAGGGTTGTCAAAACTAACCTAGCTCGGCCTATGGTTAATGAGTTTGACTCTATCAAACTAGGCCACAGGGTTGGTTGGAATTAGCCTGTGGTTTGAAGGCTGGGCTAAGGCCCATAAATAACAGGACACGGGCCATGAGTCACAGACTGTCCGTAAAATTTTAGAAAATGACGTCGTTTTGCTTTAAGAGTAAAACAATGTCTTTTTCCAACAATGAAGTTAATAAAGGAAGAGGCAAAATGACATCATTTTGCCTTTGGTAAGTAAAGCTCAGGCCTCATTTCATCTCTGGTAAACAAAGCTTAGGCCGTCAGTCACCCCCCACCCGTCCCCTCAAGCTACTCCAAGTCTCTAATTCCAATCCATCCCTCCCACACTCCATCTCTCCCTCGACCCTCCCTCGCACCGTGTCCTGCTTGGCTCCATCTTCTTCGTTTTAGACTTTCAATTTGCTCGTCTGTCGTGGAAACATCTATCGAAGTTAAGCTCTCATTAGTCATTCTCTCTTCATCATTTTAGTATTTTTGGTTGTGTTGACATGTGATGTGGCTAATTTGAAAACTCTGTTTGTTAATATTGGGAATATGGGATAATGCTTGTAATGTGTTTGATGAAATGTTGCAGATATTAATCAAACCATCATTTTAAGATTGTAATCTGTTTTTGATTTCTAATGTGTTTGTAATGTGTTCTGTATCTTTTATATATGCATATAATTAAGCAACATAAAGATGTAAAGTTCGGAGATGTGCTTTCTTTGTTATTCTCTTTCCTCTTCATATATAACTTTGGTTATTGATGATTCTGCTTTTCCATAAAGGTGATGTCGTGTCTCTAAAATGTTGTTGATGAAACTTTTGTTGATGTTGTCTCTTTTCCTACAAATTGTTACTCCTTTTTGCTATCTTCTGGTCCTGCATATTCTAAAATTAACTGTTTAGCCTTTTCCTGAGATCTAGTCCTAAGACTTTTGCTTAGATCACGTAGGTACACTAATTCTTCAACTTCACTGAACCTGTACATTTGAATTTTAAAGTCCTTCCACTTTCTTCAATAGGTCTTCGTTGACATGCCTCAAATGATTGACATCCTCTCTTGCCTTGACAACAATTTCACTCTGAAGCATATTAAGGCAAAGCAATATGATCAGCAGAACACCAATAGTTTTACAATATTAGAACTTGAAGAAAATAAAATATTAGGTCTCATTATTATTGTTTAATTCACATTTAACTTATTAATCATTTTTTAATCTTTAAATGTCTTTCACATTGGAACAAATCAATAACATTCTTTTGTGGTTATATGAAATCTAAAGCAACCAATCCACTGAGCTTTTCATTTGAAGGTTTTAAACTAAAAGAGTTAAAAAATCTTCCATTAGAGTTTTGTCTTTGTGTTATTATAGTAAGAGCATTAAAGAAAAATTACATGTTAAGTACATGTTCATATTCTTTATATATTGATTTTCCCTGCCAATACGTGGAAATAAGTATAGTAAAAATCAAAATATAATGCTAAATTTTCCAAATGAACAAGCAACATATGGGCAATGAAAATTATATTGAACTAATATCCTAATGTTTATGGATAATAGACAATACTGTAACAGTATGTTCCCATTAAATAACAATATATTAAGGTTATCAATTACTTAATAATCTTTCATCTAATAATTTTCAATTAGAAGGGCTAAAAATTGTTCTAGTAATTTGTATTCTTAATTTTATCTATTCATTTCTTATAATTTGTTAGGTTGTATATTATTTTACTTAAATTGCATTTGAGTAGTATAGAATGAGAATTAAAGTTATTTTGTTGATTGTTTATTAAACCATCCTAGTAGTTTGGAGTCAATTTAGGTATTAACTACATAGGCTATGAGAAACCTATTTAGCTACACTTTGAAGGACCTATATTCTGAGTATTCTTCTACTACTGCTTTAGATATATTGTACGTAATAGTGAATACATGAAAACAAACATAAACATTCTACATCTTTTTTTGTTGATTCTTACTAATGGATATGTATACTTGTATGAATAAAGGACCACACAAGATATAATAAAAATAGATATTATTACAAGATTATGGCCTTCAATATTTTATTTCTAACCCTAAGTATTTATATGTTTTTTGTAAGATGGATAAACATATTCCTTCAGTTGAGAGTTCTAATCCAATACCAGAGGTAGAAGTAGAAACTTCTATTTTGACACCAAGTGACGATAGAAGTTCATATAGAACTCAAGTTAGTCAACATAAAAGTAAAGTTTGGAATCACTTTAAGAAGACAACATCGATCGACGGAATTGAAAAAGCATAATGCAATTTTTGTCATAAGTTCTACTCAACTGGTTCAAAAGGTGGGACATCTTAGTTAAAGAGACATACGGAATCATGTACTAGAAGGAAGATGGTTTTAGGAGGTAAAACATTTTTGACCCCTAACCTTATGAAAGGAAAGAATGAAATAACCGTAACAACTTTTAACAATAATAGATCAAGAATTTTGATGGCTAATATGGTTGTTAAAGATGAACAACCTTGGTTATGGTTGAAAGTAAGAGATTCAGGATATTTCTCACTTCAATCCAACCGAATTTCAAGGTCCCAAGTCAGAATACATTAAGAAATGATATTTTCAAAATTTATGAGGAGAAGAAGAGAGAAACATTAAGAGCATTGTTGAGTGTTCAAGGACGAACTGCCATAACAACGGACAAGTGGACAGCCGATAACCAACAAAAGGGTTACGTGGCGGTGACAGTACATTATATTGATAATGATTGGAAGTTATGCAATAGACTTTTGAGGTAATTTATATTCTTTAATATTATTATCATTTACTTTTTTCATTATTTTATGAATTTATGATTTATATTGTTATACTTTTTCATGATAGGTTCATTTAATTATGTGCCGATACCGCATACAAGTGAAAAATTGGCAAACGTATTAAAAGACTGTTTGATGAGCTTGAACATCGACAACAAAGTTTCCTCCATCACAGTCGATAATTGTAGCACAAATGATGTGTTGTTTTATGCATATTCTTAACTTGATTGTGAAGGTTAGGATAGAGATGATAAAGGAAGCAATAGAGTGTATTCGGCGTAGTGTTTTAGGATTGTGTATGTTTGAATCTAATGAAGTGATTCGGATGATGGCAAAGCGGATGACGGAGAAGTTTAGTTCTTATTAGTTTAAGGTTGGAGATAGTGTTGCAGTATTATATGTGTTGGACCCAAGATACAAAATGGATGAGGTTGAATATATATATAATGTATTGTACAGTGGTGAAGCTCAAGAGCGTCTACGTACCATGAAACAATTATGGTATCAATTATTTCATGATTATGAAGCCATAATGCAACAAACTCATGATCGGGATGCAGGCAGTTCAACTCAGGCTTCAGTTTCAAGTTCGAGTTTTCTTCTAACCCAATATTGACAGATTCTCTTTCAAATTTTTTGAAAAAGAAAAAGGCTAAGATATCTTATAGTACGATGGAGTTTGATAGATATGTTTCTGAGGAGTGTGTTCCTGAAACTGAAGGGGAGTTGTTCGATATATTGTTATGGTAGAAGACGTCTGCACATAATTATCTGATCATGCAATCCATTGCATAGGACTTGTTAGCTATTCCATCATCAAATGTTGCTTTAGAGTTTGTATTTAGCACTAGTGGTCAGGTCATTACTCCTCATCGTGCTCGACTTTATTATCGAACTATGGAAGCTCTTATGTGCGCTCAAAGTTGGTTAAATAATGAAGATATTTATGGTAAATTTTTTTCTTTTTAATATATTTATTTTATTTACCTTTATATTATCTTACTTAATCTTGAGTTTTTTATTTTCCTACAGCCACATGTATTAATGCATAGGGGATTAGTGAAATTAATTAACCAATGGAAGGTTATTTTGATCAAATATATGAAGATAAAGATATTTTTAGATTTCTTTTTATATAATATTACATTATTAAATATTGTTTTTATTTTAATATTATATTACTAAATATAATGTTTGTACATACAGGTGATTGGATTCAAACTGTTGATGACCTTACCAATAAGTACAATTAATCAATTAGAATTAGATGATGCTCTTTCAGTCTCCACTCCACTTTCCAATCTATCCAGTTGCTGATTTTGTAAATTGTATCTTTTTTTTGTTAAATGATTTAGATAATCATTCGTGCACAGAAAAATTTTCTATAGTTAATGAATTTCGTTTTATCAATTCTCTCTTATAATAACTGATAAATAATTTAAATAAATTAAAAATTTATAATTAATCTAATTGAAAATTTTAATTATAACTATTAACTTATTAACTTTTCATACAAATTTCTAATTAATGGAATTAAATTTCCTAATTAATCGCACCATTACATACATCTCAAATTCTCAATAACTTTATTATATTATAATTAATTAATTATATGTTTTTATAATTTAAAGTTGTCACATTATATATATATTAAAAAGAAAAAAGGTGAAAATTTTATAAATTTTATGAAATATGAATTTGTTTTATCAATTATCTCTTATAATAATTAATAAATAATATAAGTAAATTAAAAATTTGTAATTAATGTAATTGAAAATTTTAATTATAACTATTAACTTATTAACTTTTCATACAAATTTCTAATTAATGGAATTAAATTTTCTAATTAATCATCCCATTACATAAATCTTAAATTCTCAAAAACTTTATTATATCATAATTAATTAATTATATGTTGTTATATTTTGTAGTTTTCAAATTATATATATTAAAAAGAAAAAAAGTGAAATTTTTATAAATTTTATGAAATATTAATTTGGTTTTATCAATTATCTTTTATAATAATTAATAAATAATTTAAGTAAATTAAAAACTTATAATTAATGTAATTGAAAATTTTAACTATAACTATTAACTTATTAACTTTTCATACAAATTTCTAATTAATTGAACTAAATTTCCTAATTATTCATATCATTACATACATCTCAAATTCTCAATAACTTTATTATATCATAATTAATTAATTATATGTTTTTGTAATTTAAAGCTGCCACATTATATATATATTAAAAAGAAAAAAGGTGAAAATTTTATAAATTTTATGAAATATGAATTTGGTTTTATCAATTATCTCTTATAATAATTAATAAATAATATAAGTAAATTAAAAATTTGTAATTATTGCAATTGAAAATTTTAACTATAACTATTAACTTATTAACTTTTCATACAAATTTCTAATTAATTGAACTAAATTTCCTA
>JAOTJB010006846.1:0-11606 GCA_027123815.1 Erythroxylum minutifolium | reverse complement strand
TTTTAAGTTTAATTTAATTTATAATTATTACTAGTAATAAAATATTTATTTTATTTTAAAATTTAAAAATAAAAAATCACAATAAAAATTTAACTAAATAATTAATTATAAAAACTTGAAAAAAAGAAGGGGGAGGGAGAGAGAAAGGCTGGAGAGTTTTTTTTAATTTGAAAATTTTACAAAAAAGTCTCTATATTTTTTAAAATTTTCGGTACCGACCTGTATTATAAATACCGACCAGTACTAGAAGAAACAGACCAATATTGACTGGTATTTACTTCAGTATCAAAGACGTAGGTATCGTTTCGTTTTCTAGCCGGTACGGTACCGGCCAGTATGGAACAGGGTTCACATCCGTGCTCTCAACTAATTACATTAAAGTTTCTATCATATTCTAAATTTATCACAAAATTTCTATGAAAGATATTTTTATATTTTCTTAAAATGTGTTTCTATATTTCATAATGTTGTTTCATTTCTACCTAAAATTTTATTCTTATTTTAGTACATTGCATATTTGTTTTAAATATTGAACATGCAAACAAAAGATTTCCGCTCTAATATGTAGGCCTATACACGGAATAAAATTATACAATTATTGCATTGAAACCAACACATTGTTAGAAGTTAGATTTAATTCAAACTTTTAGCAATTTAGTTGTTAGGTTGTTACTGTAAAATAAGCTAGGAGATTCACTAGTTGTTAGTTTTCCTATTTTTTAAATGAATTAGTTAGAGTAGATAGAATTCGTAGTTAATACGTCGTTAATGTTTAGTTCAAATTACAACTCTTGTAAAGCCTATTTAAGAGGCTTTGTTTCTCGTGAATAAAGCAAGGGTTGATTAACAAAATCACTTTCTTCTGTTTCTAAAGTTGTTCAATTCTATAATATTTCTCCAACAAAGTGATATTAGAGCCAAGTTGTCTTAGAATTAGACACACCATTCTTCTTGTTTGCAAACAATGGCAGCAACTTCAAGCACTCTCAATGTCTCACAACCATAGATACCAATTTTCAAAGGCGACTCTTATGAGTTTTGGAGTATAAAGATGAAGACGCTATTCAGATCTCAGGATCTATGGGATCTCATGGAAATAGGTGTTGCAGAATTCAGCGATGATGAGACTCGTTTAAAAGACAATCAGAAACGTAATGAAAAAACCCTCTTCTTCATCCAACGAGCAGTGGATGATTTGATATCCCCCAGAATAGCTGCTACTACGCAGGCCAAACAAAGCCTGGTCAATCTTGAAAACTAAATATCAAGGATCAATAAAGGTAATTACTGTCAAACTTTAATCTCTTCGACGAGATTTTATGAATCAGTCCAAGAATACCTAACAAAAGTCTCTTCTATCGTAAGTCAAATGCATTAATACGATGAGAAAATCATCAATGAAACTATTGTAGCTAAAGCGTTAAGGATTTTAGCTCCTAGATTTGATCATGTAGTAGCTGCAATTGAGGAATCAAAAGATTTGTCTATTTTTTCATTCGATGAATTGATGGGGTCTTTACGAGCACATGAGGTCAGGATCAACAGAACTGCCACAAAAGAAGAAGAAAAGGCATTCTAGATCAAAGGTGAGTCGGATTCATCAATGTGCTAGAGGAAGAGGTAGAGAAAGTTTTTGAGGTCGAAGTCGAGGCCGTGGAAGGAGCAGTTCCTTACATTGTTCCTATTGTAACAAAAATGGACACACAGACAAATTTTGCTGGTCCAAGCTAGAAGAAGCTAATTATGCTGAGGAGAATGAAGATCAAAATGATTTTTTATTCATGGCATGGTCAAGCATAGAGATTGTTGCTAGTGATATATGGTATGTTGACAATGGATGCTCGAATCACATTACTGGTGACAAATCTAAATTCAAAGATCTTGATGAATTAATAAGGTCGCATGTTCAGCTTGGTAATGACAAGTAACTCCAAATTGAAGGTCGAGGGATTGCAGTGGTATCTATAGGTAACCAAAAGAAGCTAATTAAAGATGTGCAATTTGCTCTATGTTTTGCACATAATTTACTAAGTGTGGAGAAACTAATTGAGTTAGGCTATTCAGTTATGATTGAAAATGCAAAATGTTTGATAAAAAATAAAGATGAAATTCTGGCATGTGATCACATGTCATCCAATAGGATGTTTCACCTTGATATCTCTACAGAAACAACCATGATAAACAAGACAATGGGAGAAAATGAGTTATGGCACCTCAGATACGGGCGCTTAAATGTCAAAGGTCTACAGCTTTTAAAAAACGACATGGTCAACAACTTACCTTCCATCGCACCTCTACAGAAAGTGTGTGAAGGATGCCTAATAGAGAAGCAAGCCAAGAAAGCATTCCCTGTTGGCAAGTCCAAACGTGCAAAAGATCTGTTAGAACTGGTTCATGCTGATGGGCTGAATCATTGTCCGAAAGCAAGTGCTTTCTATTGTTCACTGATGATTTCAGTAGAATACTTTCTACAACTTAAGTCTGAGACCTTTGAATGTTTCAAGAAGTTTAAAGCAATGGCAGAAAAACAAAGTGGAAAAAATCTTAAGGCGCTTTGAACTGATCGTGGAGGAGAGTTTCTATCTGAAGAGTTTGTGACTTTTTGTGAAGATCAAGGAATCAAAAGAGAGTTGACAGCCCCATACACTCCGGAGCTAAATGGGGTGGCTAAGTGTAAAAATCAAACGGTGGTTGAGATGGCTCGATCAATGCTACAATCAAAGAGGCTTCCTAACAGTTTCTGTGCTCAAGGTGTAGCAACGGTAGTGTATCTTCTCAACATATCTCTTACAAAGGCTATGTGGAATCAGAAGTCATATAAAGCTTGGAATGGCAATAAACCCTTGGTGAGTCACTTACGTGTTTTCTGTTGCATATGTTATGCTTTGCATACAACTGATAGACACAAGCTATAAGAGAAATCATAAAGATACATCTTCATCAATTATTCCCCGCACTATAAAGCTTACAGATTATGTGATCTTTCCACTAAGTAGGAATGTTGTATTTGACAAACAAGGCTACTGGTCATGGGAAGAAAAAATCAAGAAGTCAAGTGCTCAAGCAGAAATAAAGAAGGGGAAGACATTGCAGTGAATGAAGAGGTAACAATACAATCTCCTGGCAGCTCACAAAAGTTAACTCCAACAAGGTCAATTCCAATGTCAAGAGTAACTTCCTTATTCGAAGAGTCTTCACCTGATGAATCAACCTAATTATGCAAAAGTGAGCATGGCAGAATTCTTCGATGCCAGGTCGAAATTGAAGGAGAGGTGACATCACTATTGATTCTATTCGCTGGGGATCCGATCACAGTGGAGGAAGCAATGAAAGAGAAGGAATGGTAGAGAGTAATGGAAGAAGAACTTCATGTTATTGAGGAAAATCAGACCTGAGAACTAGTCGATCTTCCTAAAGGTAAAAATACTATTGGTCTGAAATGGACTTTTAAAACTAAATTCTTATCATATAAGAGTATTCAAAAGCATAAGGCAAGGCTTATAGTAAGAGTTATGCTCAACAACAAAGTGTCGATTATGAGGAAACGTTCTTGCCAGTAGCTCAATTTGAAATGGTGAGAATTATTTTGGCACTCGTAGCACATAAGGAATGGAAATTGTTCCAATTTGATGTAAAATATGCCTTCTTAAATGATGATTTGCAAGAAGAAGTGTATATAACTCAACTCTCAGGTTTGGAAGATTCAAGGAATTAAGATAAAGTTTTTCAGTTGAAAAAGACACTCTATGGGTTGACGCAAGCCCTTAAAGCGTGGTACCGAAAGATCGATGAGTTCTTTCAAAGTAACAAGTTCGAAAGGAGTATGCATGAGCATCCGAAAAAACAAGGTATGAATGATGTGGTGATACTAAGTCTCTATGTTGATGATATGATATATACTGGTTTTTTGATACATCTTATATCTAAGTTTAAGAAGTCCATGAAAAATATGTTCGAGATAACAAATTTGGAAGAACTACACTACTTTCTGGGTTTAGAAATTGTTCAAACACATGATGGAATTTTTATGTCACAGAAGAAGTACGTTAAAGATACACTTAAGAAGTTTAACATGATGGGATGTAAAACAACCATCACACCTATGAACACTAACGAGAAGCTTCAAGCAGAAGATGATATAAGAGCAGCAAAAGGAAGCTTGTTTAGAAGCTTGATTGGGAGATTGATTTATCTAACTCATTCTCGTCCTGACATAAGTTTTTCAGTTGGTGTCCTTTCATGTTTCACTTTGGTGCAGCCAAAAGAGTTCTTCGTTATTTAACTAGCACAAAGGAGTTTGGAATCTGCTTTCAAAAAGAAATGAGTTCAGTCTTAAAGGTTATACGGACGGTGATTTAGCTGATTCGATTAAAGACATACGAAGCACTTAATTGCTTCATTCTTGGAACAGCTGCAATTTCTTGGTGTTTTAACAAGCAGGCCACCATAGCTTTGTCATCTACTAAGGCAAAGTATGTAGCAACTACAGCCTCTGTTTGTCAAGTAGTGTGGTTAAGGAGGATTTTATGTGATCTAGGACAAGAGCAAGTTGAAACAACTGATATTTTGTGTGATAGCAAGTCAGCCATGATGCTGGCCAAAAATCTTATTTTTCACAGCCGTACTTAGCATATTGAAATTGAATATCATTTCATTCGAGAGTTGATGAAAAAGGGAGAAGTCAAATTGGAGAATTATGGAACCGAAGAGTAAATTGTAGATTTAATGACAAAGAGCTTGCCACAAAAAAGCATGAGTTTATTTTTACACAATTGAGAGTCTCCAAGTTTGAATGAAGGGGAGTGTTAGAAGTTAGATTTAATTCAAACTTTCAGCAATTGAGTCGTTAGGATGTTTCCGTGAAATAAGCTAGGAGATTCACTAGTTGTTAGTTTTCTTATTTACTAGATGAATTAGTTAGAGTAAGTAGAATTCGTAGGTGATATGCTGTTATTGTTGAGTTCAAGTTACAACTCTTATAAAGCCTATTTAAAAGGCTTTGTTTTTTGTGAATAAAGCAAGGGTTGATTAGCAAATTCACTTTTTTCTGTTTCTAAATTTGTTTATTTATATAATATTTCTCCAACACATACTATAGGACGAAAGGAAGGATTAGCTCTGTGGTGTTCATTTTCTCATCAAGAAAATTCTTAACTTTCAAAATAGGAAAAAGAGATATGTTCAGTTTAATTTTTAATAAATGTTCATTTAATACACCTAAAATATAAAATAATTCATTTTAAATAATGTAATCGCCTTTTTGATGTGTATGTTGATCCTGTTTTCTATAAGATTTGTGGATCTTAAAATTTGGATCGTAATTAGCATTGCCAGGCTTCATGCGACTTCGTGATTCAGAATGACCATTCTTTTCACAAAAATTGCAGTGATAAAAAGGCTTATTTCCCTTTTTTTGATTCAACTATTTCAAATTAGAAGAGAAAAAGGACCATGAGATAAGGCTCTGCCATAGCTGATTAGTCCTGATAATTCATCAATATAGCTAGTTGGATAGATCGTTGTCGTTAATCTCGTAAAATTAAAAAGTATGCTTTAGATATTGATGGCAGAGAATACATCATGAGAATCTGACTTCGTAAATGGGTATAGGATCGATTGAGTCTCATCAAAAATTGAATAAGATGATCTCGTTCTTTAACTTGATTAAAAGTTATGAGTACACACAAGAACATGCTTAATGGTTGTTATATATATCTAGTTCATCACATAAACTCTTTAACACAAAGTAATAAGTGGCTACTGAGTCATTTCTCTATTGATAATTACAATTTGCCCACTGAATTTCAGAAACTCTAATAGCATCATGTTGCAAGAATCAATCTTGAATATCTGTCCATACATCAGAAGCTTTCTTTATAAAGATTACACTGTGGGCAATATCCTTAGAAACTGAATCGAGCAAACAAGATAAAACCATTTTGTTACAACAGCTCCAGCATGTGTGTGAGGGTGATGTCATAGCTAGCTCCTTAATTTCTCCATTAATGAATCCTAGTTTGTTTTAGCCTTCAAAAGCTATGGTGATTGCTTGGCTCCATAGGGGATAATTATCTCCTATTAGAAGTTATGAAACTAATACAGTTCCAGGGCTATCGGAGTGATGAATATAGCACGGTTATGTAGAATCTAGTTCATGGTCTGGGAAAGATGTTTTTATAGTGCTAGAGACATCCATGATAGGCTTAATAAAGGTGGAGGATTAATGTTTTGATACCATAATAGATTTTGAACTGAAAATGACTCATGTGCATTCTTATTGACAATGTATGTATATATACAGATACAAAATTATGCTATATGAAACAAAGCTAGACCATAGGCTAAAACTATAGAACTATACAAGAGAGAAATTATAGCTATGTAAAAGGAAATAAAAATAATTAAAGCAATAAAACTATTTAAAAAAATATATCTTGCTGAGATTGAACTGGTATGATTTTGCTTTAATACATTAATAAGTCGCCTCCTCCAAATCCAAGGCCATCTTGCCAAACTTTGTCATACTCATCTTTTATGGAGTTTGAGAACAAAATCCATCCTGGATATACTGACATTTTGAGAGTGATTGCCAAGGTCACCATGATCATTAGTGGAGACTGGAAATGGTCCTTCCGAAATCATTGTACACCAGACAAGAAAAAGAAAAAGCACTCGTAACATAGGTAATATTAGGGTACGAAATGTACCTTCTTTCTTCTATCTATATGCCTTTGATTATTAAATAAAGTGCACACACACACACACATATATATAGGGATGAAAAAGCCATTTCTTTAATGGTTAAAGTTTCGAGAGGCTCCAATCTTGATGACTTGATATGTCAGATTCAGGCCACATTTTGTCTCCTTTTGTATAATAACTAGCCTTTTTTTTAAGGAAAAGAATTTCATAAACTTAATAATAGTCCAACAAAGAAACTGGGATAACGTCCCAAACTTGGAAGCGAGCATGACGAGGAGAAGCTCTAGCTAATGAATGAGCTACTACATTTGCTTGCCTCCTAACCCACTTGACACAAATATCAAGCCTATTTTCTAAAAGTTTCCTAAAATCCGACACCACAAGACCAAAAGCCGAATTATCATAAGCAGAGCCTTGGACAGCATTCACAAGCTGCAAACAATCCAAGTAAATACAACCATTAAATAGGAGGTAATTGCATGCAAATGATAGGCAATGACGTAAAGCAATTGCCTCAATAAGAGCCGGGGAACCGTTGCCTTCATAAAAATCAGAAACAACACGTTGAAATAGACCCTCAGCATCTTCAACAACAAACCTGTATCCAATGAAGTCCAAAGCTTAAAAAATGGCCCCGTCCATAAAGCATACCCAATCAAATTTGTGTGCTTGCAATGCAGGAAGGCGAGGTTGACCACCAAGACACGTGTCTGGCTGCTGCTGGTTAGAGAGATTAAGCACATTTGGAAGCCTCCTACGCGCAGCTACATCTGCTTCAAGGCTGGACTTCCATTCCAGCAACCATACCTGAGTCGAACTATGGATGACATTGGCCAGAACTTGCTTCCGGTTCCACAGATTTTGATTGCGGACTGACCATAATTTCCAAGCCAAAACTGCACATTTCTCAGCCTTGTCAAAACCTTTCGAAGAACAAATCTGCAATAAAATATCTGAAAAAACAATATTGTTCAACTTCGAACTCCTCCAACCTCCACACCTCCTTAGCCAAACTACAATGGAGCAATACGTGGTTCACACTTTCATGCTCATTACACCAAAGGCATAAATCCCCCACCACCACACCCGAAGCCTTAAATTATCTCGGGTAGGAAGAACATTTCTACACGCCCTCAAAAAAAAATCCCTAATTTTGGGAGCAATATTAAACTTCTAAATTTTTGACCAAATTTCACCTACAACTCTATTGGTACCTCTTTCCAACACCTCCAAACATAAATAATATCCCGATTTAACCGTATATAACCATTTACGATCAAATTGCCATATAAGGATATCTTGCCTCATAAAAGAGCTAAGCAGAATATCGATAATCGCTCTTATATCCCGCAAAGAGAACAAATCCAATAATAAGGTGATATTCCAAGATTTATCATCATCAGTCATGAGCTCATTAACCTTCATATTGGGACCTATGAAATCTAACCCATCATCCTCCATAAAGTTGTCTTCCCTTGGGATCCAAGGGTCCATAGCGACCTTAATACTCTCTCCAGTCCCCACTCTCCACCGAGTTCCGCATCTCAGCAAGCTGCTAGAAAACAAAACACTCTTCCACACAAAGCTTGGTTTTCTACCCTCTACTGCATATAAAAAATCCCCCTTCGGGAAATATGTAGCTTTGAAAATTCTATAAATAAGAGTGTTAGTGTTGGTAAGTAACCTCCATCCTTGTTTACCTAGCAATGCCATATTAAAATATCTGAAATCTTGAAAACCCATGCCTCCCTCATTCTTATGACCACACATCCTATTCTAGGCTAGTCAATTAATACCACGCTTCTCCTCCCTTTTAACCCCCCCCACCACCAATAACCATTCATAAGTTTGTACAGTTCTTCAAGTAATGTAGTAGGAGTAAAAACGCACTCATAAAGTAGGAAGGGATTGCCTGAATCACATATTTTATCAGGATTTCCCTCCCTACATGAGACACGAACTGGCTACTCCAACCATTAATTTTCTTCCACATTCGATCCTTGAGAAAATTAAAATTTTATTTTTTGTTCCTCCCAATAAGCGAGGGAAGCACTAAGTATGACCCACTTCCTAAAGGGTGGTGCACCTCCAGAACATTAGAGATGCTAAGTGAAACATTTGCATCCACATTAGGATTAAACAACATCCCAGATTTATTGAAATTGACTGACTGATTGGAAGCCCTCTCATAAGTCTATAGAATATTTTTAAATTGCCACACTTCCTCCACACTAGCATTAAAAAACAAGAGTGAATCATCGACAAATAGTAAATACGAAACTCTAGGGCATCTAGGGTCTGCCCTCCAACCATGAATCATCGCCCAGAGTTCTGCATCTCTACAAAGAAAGGCCTTCCGCATAGACTAAATATAGATATGGAGATAAAGGATCCCCCTAACGCAGACCCCTGTGAAGGTGAATAAGCCCAACTAACTCCCCATTAAAATTAACATGATAGGAAACTTTAGAGAAAGAAATAGACATCTAATGGGTCCATTGATACACAAAACTAAGTTGACTGAGCATTTTTTTCAAAAAATCCCATTGGACTCTATTATAAGCTTTACTAACATCTAGCTTAAGGGCACATGACCCCATCCTCCTCCCGGTGTTTCTTTTCAACCTATGAATAGTTTCAAACGCAAGAAGCACATTATCAATTATCAATCTACCCAGAACAAAGGCAGACTAATTTTTGGAAATAATTTCAGGCAAGACTCTCTTAAACCTATTTGCAAGAACTTTCGCAATAATTTTGTAAAGAACATTACACAGTGCAACGGGGTGAAAGCCCTTAAGAGATTCCAGGTTATCAACTTTAGGAATTAAAACAATCAAAGATTCAGTGAGAGCAGGAGGGAAAGTACCTTGCTGTAACTAAAGACGACAACCGTCAGCCACATCAGAACCAATCAAGTGCCACAGTTTCTGTTAAAAAGTCAGGTTTAGCCTATCCGGACCCGGAGCTTTGTCAGGGTGCATTTGGAACATTTCTTATATAAATTCCTCATTTGTAAAAGCCGAGCAGAGAGTTTCATTATCCCTAACCGAAATACCAATTGGTACCAACCTTAATAATTGCTCACAATTCGATGAACCACCTAAAAAACTGATTCAAAGTAACCCCGAACTTGCGTTTTCAGTAGATTTTCCTCAATAATCCACTCACCACTGTCATCCTTAAGCCTCTCAATTTTATTCATCCTACGTCTATTCCAAATATGGGAGTGAAAGAATTTTGAATTTCTATCACTTTTCTGGTACTAAAATATTTTAGCCTGCTGCCAACACTTAGCTTCTTCCTGAGCCAGCAGGTTATGCCACTCCTCACGTTACCTGCTTACATCCACATTATCACCTGTTAAATCATTACCCTCTAGTAGAGTTTTTATGTCACATTTCTTCCTCCAAAACTTATGATTTCTAGACCTGTCCCATAACTTCAAATCTGCAACAACATGGTCCCGCTGCTGCTTTAAAACTTCAGACTTCCTCCATACAGTTTTGACCACATCAAATAATCCCTCATCATGCAGCCATGCATTGTCAAATTTAAAACACCTAGAAGAGTTGCTTTTCTCAGTAGATGCCAAGTCAATGAGTAGTGGCCAATGGTCGGACACAGATGCAGCAACCACATTACAAACCACAATGCAGAACCTATTTAACCAATCTGGATTAAAAAAGGCTCTGTTCAGTCGTTCCCTAACACAATGCCCATTAGCTCATCCGTTATCCCATGTAAAGAAAGAACTCGAAGTTAGTAAGCCAATCGTCTAAAGCATGACAAAACCCATTAATGAACGAGCGAGGCTGGGAATTCCCACCGTATTTTTCCTCACTTAAACTGATATCGTTAAAATCGTCAACACAAAGCCAAGGGTTATTATCACTTCTAGTAAGAGCTTGAAGCAAATTCCATGAGGCTTGCTGCCTCTTTCTTTCCAGAAAGCCATAATTGCCTATAAAATGCCAGAAAACCCATCTTCCAAAATCTTGCAATCAATAAAATTCAGCGAGAAATCTGTAACTGAAACATTAACTGAACTAGACCAAAGCAAAGAAAAACCACCTCCCATCCCCATTCTATCCACACTAAAACACCTGTGAAAGCCCAGCAAACTACATAACTCTTCCATACGTCTCCCATGAACTCGAGTTTCCATGAGAAACACCAAGACTGGCTTGTAACTCAAGACAAGATCCTTGAGTGCATTAATTGGCTAGGGATTATCGAGACCCCGATAATTCCAACTAAGCAGCCTCTTTACTTTCGACTATCCCACCTTCTGGGAATAGTCGATCCTGAAGTTCCTGATGATGTAGAAATCGTAGGAGTATCACTGCTAGCATCCTTATTTCCTGAAGGACAGTGACTAGATTTTTAAATTTTTGGGCCTCTTCTTACCATCTTCAACAGTCTTAATGGTAGTGTCTTCATCAAGCCCACTGATACTATTCCGACCCAAGGAGGAAATATCTGTATCCATCTGCCCAACTGTTGATTCCACTTCCACATTAATACTCAGGTTTGACATTGGCCTAAAAAAGGAAGTATTGAGATTTAAACCTTCTAAATTCGGAACCCCAAATCCAGGCAATCCCCTTAGATTAGCTGAAAATAATGGAGATTCCAAGTTACCATCTTCACCCAACCAGGGGCTAGACATTTGTTGATTATGACAAACTGGTGCCCTTAACCTTTTAGACCCCGTTTTCGGAGTCCAACTCCGAGGTCATATCACAAAACGTGAGCTTATTACCATGTAGGGTTATTTCAAAAAACCCTTATTCGCCAACTATTTGGAATCATATAACGTGGGTATAATCCAATGAAAAACACCTTAACCATTATTAATTCATCTTCATGCTTTTATACCATAACATATCTTATTTATATGT
>JAOTJB010006833.1:0-11606 GCA_027123815.1 Erythroxylum minutifolium | reverse complement strand
CTTGTGAAAATTTATATCATGATGGATATGGCACAAATTTGTTTGAGCAAGGCACGGTTTATAAAGGGTCCTTGGTTGTGGCTAGAGGGTTTAGAGCTTCAGGCTTGTATTGGTTACAAACTACAATCCCTACAAATCTTGTGAATGCAGTTGAGAGTAGTGGCTCTTCAGATTTATGGCACAAGAGGTTAGGTCACATCAGTGAGAAGGGACTGAATATTCTAGCTAAGAAGAATTTGCTTTCTGGTTTGAAAGGTGGAGAGTTAGACATTTGTGTTCATTGCTTGGCTGGAACATAGAAATGGGTGTCCTTTAAACATCATCCTCCTTCCAGGAAGGGGGAGTTGCTTGAGTTGATACACTCAGATGTGTGTGGACCTTTGAAGGAAAAGTCATTTGGTGGTGAACAATATTTTGTGACTTTTATTAATGACCATTCAAGGAAGCTTTGGGTTCGGGTTTTGAAAATGAAAGATCAAGTACTTGGTGCATTTAAAGAATTTCATGCTTATGCTGAGAGAGAAACAGGCAAGAAGCTGCAATGTGTTCGCACTGATAATGGACAAGAATACTGTGGGCCTTTTGATACATATTGTAGAGAGCATGGTATTAGACACTAAAAGACACCTCCTGAGACTCCACAACTGAATGGCTTGGCAAAAAGGATGAATAGAACTTTGATGGAGAGAGTTAAAAGTGTACTTTCAGATGCCAAACTACCTAATTCTTTTTGGAGTGAGGCATTGTATGCAGTTACACATGTTATCAATCTAACTCCTACTACTGCTTTGCAGAATGATGTTCCTGATAGATTCTAGTATGGTAGAAAGCATTCCTATGACCATTTGTGGGTATTTGGTTGCAACTATTTTGTTCATGTTCCTAAAGATGAAAGATCCAAGCTAGATTCTAAGACAAGACAGTGTATCTTCATTGGCTATGGTCAAGATGAGTTTGGCTACTGATGTTATGACCCTATTGAGAAGAAACTTATCAGATGTCGTGATGTAGTCTTTGTAGAAGATCAGACTATTGAAGATATTAGCAAAGTGGAAAAATTAAAGCCTCAGATTCAAGGTTTGGTTAATTTAGATCCACTTTCCTTCAGCTCCTACACCTGATATAGTTGGTGTTGAAAATCAGGTTGATCTTCATGATAATACTCAAGATATAGATGAGGTTGATATTCCTGTAAATGATGCAGCTGATGATCAATATGAGATACTTGGTGAGGAACAAGAATTTCCACTCAAGAGGTCTATTAGAGATCGCATACCATCTACTAGATATTCATCTAGTGAGTATGTGCTGTTGACAGATGCAGAGGAGCCTGAATACTACCAAGAAGCTATTAAGAGTGAGGAAAAGGTGAAATGGGTTGTAGCTATGAAAGATGAAATGCAATCCTTGTATGATAATGAGACCTTTGAACTAGTCAAGCTTCCTAAAGATAGAAAAGCCTTGAAGAATAGGTGGATCTATAGGGTGAAGCAAGAAGAGAATTCATCATCTCCACGGTATAAAGCCAGATTAGTTGTTAAGGGCTTCAGTCAGAAAAAGGGGATTGATTTTGAGGAGATTTTCTCACCAGTGGTCAAGATGTCTTTAATTTGAGTTATTTTGGGTTTGACTACTACTCTTGATTTAGAGATTGAGCAAATGGATGTAAAAGCTGCTTTCCTCCATGGTGATTTAGAAGAGTAGATTTATATGGAACAGCTTGAAGGTTTTGTGGTTAAGGGCAAAGAAAGTTATGTTTGCAAATTAAAGAAGATCTTGTATGGTTTGAAACAAGCACCAAGGCAATGGTAGAAGAAGTTTGAGTCTTTTATGGTCTAGCAAGGCTACAAGAAGACTACTTCTGATCATTGTGTTTTTATGCAAAAATTTTCTGACAATGATTTCATTATTTTGTTGTTATATGTTTGATGACATGTTTATTGTAGGTCCTAACTATTCCAAAATTGCGAATTTGAAGAAAGAGTTGAGCAAGTCCTTTGCTATGAAAGTTTTGGGACCAATAAAGCAGATTCTTGGCATAAGAGTCATTCATGACAGAAAATGTAAGAAGTTATGGCTTTCACAGGAGAAGTACATTGAGAAGGTACTAAATCGGTTCAATATGGCTATGGCTAAGGCTGTAAGTACACCTCTTCCTCCATCACTTAGATTGAGTTTGAAGCAATCTCCTCCTAGTGAGCAAGATAAATAATACATGCAAAAGGTTCCTTATGCTTCTGCAATAGGAAGTTTGATGTATGCCATGGTTTGTACTAGACTAGATATAGCTCATGCAGTTGTTACTGTTAGTAGATTTCTTTCTGATCCAGGAAAGAAGCACTGGAATGCAGTAAAGTGGATTTTAAGATATCTCTGTGACACTTCAAGTTTGAAGTTGTGTTATGGACTCAAAAGCCTATACTTTGTGGTTACACAGATTCTGATATGGCTGGAGATATTGATTCAAGAAAGTCTACTTCTGGCTATTTGATTACCTTTGCAGGGGGAGCTGTGGCATGGCAATCTAGGCTGCAAAAATGTATTGCTTTGTCTACTACAGAGGCTGAATTCATTGCAGCCACTGAAGCATGTAAGGAGTTGTTGTGGATGAAGAAGCTTGTGAATGAGCTCGGGTTTACACAGAAGAGGTATGTTCTATTTTGTGATAGCCAGAGTGCTATTCATCTGGGTAAGAATCCTGCTATCTATGGTAGATCCAAACATATTGATGTGAGGTATCATTAGATCCGTGATGTTTTGGATTCTAAGTCTATTGAGCTTGAAAAGATTCATACTGATGATAATGGTACTGATATGTGCAAAAAAGCTCTACCAAGGATGAAGTTTGAAGTTTTTCGATTAAGTGCCGGTTTGGCAACCTCTTCCACATAGTCGGGAAAGGGGAGAATTGTTGAGTTTGGGTTCCCTCCTATGTGGTAAAACCCATAAATTTGTTAAAGCCCATTTTCTTTTTAATCCATTTCATTAAAACCAAAATATCTTAGCAGCTGCCAAGAGTGAGAGAAGAGAGATTTTGTTCTTCCTTCAACCTTCACAAAAGAAGAGATTTTTCACCCTACCCGTTTTACATTTCTGGCAACTGGGAAGTCGTTCACCGTTGGATCGGTCTCATTTTTGGTATATAATTTCAAGACATATTGTTCTCCATTCTGAACGGTGGAGTTTTGGTTTTGAGGTTTGGAGGTTAAGTTTTTGGATCCAAAATTGAACTGGTCTCAAGGTGTTTCCAAAATTGATGAGCTTCACCATATTCTGATTTTGGTCTTTCATTCTTTGTCTGATCGGGCTGCATTTTGGTGAGCATGTTCCTTACTCATTGTTCTTTGTTTTGAACGGTGAAGATTGGATTTGGACAGCTGGAACGTTTCTAGAATTTGTCAGAACAGAAGCCTTTGTTGTGATTGCTCTCTTAGTGTAGTTCTCTACTTTAATTTGTGGCTATATGAGATTGAGCCTTTGATTTCTGGATTATTGTAGCTGTTGATCTCTGTAAGACAGTATTTGTGATAGTAGATTTCATTTGCTTGGACCAAGAGAGGTCCCGTGACTTTTATCTTTCACACTGAAGGAGTTTTTGCCACGTTAAATAATTATTGTATTTTGTGATTGGTTTTTGATTTGTGCATTATTGGGGCAGCTTGTGATCATTTAATTTGCTACCAATATTTGCTCGTTATTACTCCTATTAGATTCATTCAAGTGAAGAAAGATTTATTGATTGATCGTTGCGTGTGTTATACCCGCTTCATTCCCAACAGTTTGGACTTTACAACACTCCTGCCACCTTCATACGACTAATGAATGATGTTTTACGACCTTTCATTGATGATTTTGTAATTGTCTATCTTGACTATATCTTGATTTATAGCAAATCATAGGAAGAGCATCCAATGCATGTTCGGAAGATATTCGAGCTATTGAAACGACATCAACTATACTTAAACCAGAAGAAATTTGATTTCGGAAAACAAACTTTGTTGTGCCTTAGTTTCATCGTGGGTGGTGATAAGTTACAAATTGACCACGACAAGGTAAAAGTCATCAAAGAATGACCAAGACCCAGATCAGTAACGGAGGTTGAATTTTTATGGGTGCTTGCCAATACTTCCATAAGTTCATTCGTCATTTTTCTATTTTGGCTTCTCCATTACATGCACTAACGAAGGCTAACCAAAAATTTAAGTGGACTTCAAAACATGAGATGCTTTTCTCTTGTCAAAGAAGAAGATAAGCGAAGCGCCTGTTTTAGCCTTACCTAGTCTACAAGAGTCCAGATCCTGTCCTACTTTATCCAATAAATAAATGACACCATTTTTACTTAAAAATTTTAAGCAGCTTCTCCACACACCCATGTACATGGTATGCTTCTTAAAGCACTCCCCTGCATAAGTCACGCACTTGCATTATTTTTTTCACTTTTTTATTTTATTTTTATTATTTAATTATTACTTTAATAAAAATTAAATTAAATTTTAAATATAATTATTACTTTAATACAAAATTAAATTAAATTATAATTATAATTACATTATTATTAATTTTATAAAAATAAAATTAAAAAAATGGATGAGTGCACGGGCATGCATATACTTTTTAGCCCGTGCACTTTTTTATTTTTATTTTTATAAAATTAAATTAAATTTAAATTTAATTATTACTTTAATACAAAATTAAATTATAATTATAATTATTAATTTTATAAAAAAGTAAAATTAAAAGGATGCACTAGCTTTGAATTTGTTTTTTATTTTTATTTTTATTTTTAAATAAAATTAAAATTAAAATGATAAAAACAAAATTTGTCTCAATTTTTTAAAATTTGTTTTTCTATTATTTAATGTTAATTTTTAAATAAAATTTTAAGATAAAATTGTAAATTTTAAATTTTGATTAATTTATTAAATTATACAATATATTATAAACAACAATTTATAAATTATATAATTTTATATATAAACAACTAATTTTATCAAACATTTTTAATAAACAGCTAATGATTTTTGCCCGCTTACTTTATCAAACATTTTTAATAAACAGCTAATGACTTTTGCCCGCTTACTTAACCAGCAGACACTATCAGCTATTTATATAATTTATAAATTATAGAATTTTATACATAAACAACTAATTTTACCAAATATCTTTAATAAATAACTGATGGTGTCTGTTGGTCAAGTTATAATTTATAAATTATATAAACAATTTCAGTAAATTAATCAACTAAAATATGTCGTTGAAATCAAAACAAATTATTCCACATAAATAATATATTGTGTAATTTAATAAATTTATCACATTTTAAATTTAAATTTTTATCTCAAATTTTTATTTAAAAAATTTAAATTAAATAATAAGAAAACAAAATTTGAAAATTTGAAAATTTGATACAAATTTTGTTTTCTATCATTTTAATTTTAATTTTATCTAAAAATAAAATAAAAATAAAAATAAAAATAAATTCAAAACTATTGCATTTTTATAAATATAATTAGAATTTAATCTTTATTAAAGTAATACTTAAATAATTAAAATAAAAAAGTAAAAAATAAGTGGACGGGGCACTAATCCATTTTTAATTTTATTTTTATAAAATTAATAATAATATAATAATAATTTAATTTAATTTTTATTAAAATAATAATTTAATTTTTATTAAAATAATAGTTAAATAATTAACATTAAAATAAAAAATAAAAAACATAAGTGCACGGGCACGGGCGTGACTCTTAAGTCAGGCCCGTGCACTTATGCACTGGCGTGCTTTAAAAAGCACGCCTGTGCTTAAAAGGAGCTGTTTAAAATTTTTAGGTAGAAACGACGTCGGTTGTTTATTAGACACAGGATCCAAACTCAGTCTACGAAGGCCATTTGAATTGGAGGTTGATGTCTCTGGGCCTACAGGTATGCTATGGGTGCCTTTCTAATGCAAGATGATCGATCTGTAGCGTGTCACTCAATGCTATTCCAAGAAGCCTAAAGGAGCTACGCAACATACGATAAAGAACTCTTTTCCTTGTATCAAGCCGTGAAGCATTGTTGTGTATATCTTTTAGGCAAAGAGGCAATTGTTCACACAGATTACCGCCCCCTTCAATATTTACAGGCTCAAGTTAATCTGCAACAAGCCCGCCATATGAAATGGATGACATATTTACAACAGTTCAGTTTGGTTATTAAATACAAGAAGGGTGTCCATAACAAATTTGCAGACATGCTATCACGACCTCCCATAGCTACACTTTGTTTGTCTATGTTTATACAGGTTGAATCTTCATTTCATGAAAATTATACAAGGTGGTATGAGGAGGATCCTGATTTGCAAGACGTGCTAGCCGACATCACGACAGGAAGACCTATAAGTTTGTGTTACGAGACTTGTCTTCTTTATAACGGTACACCTTTATGTGTGCCAAGAGAACCGGAGAGAATATAATGGATGCATAAGGCACACACTTCAAAGATAACTGGGCACTTTGGAGTGACGAAGACACAACAAAATCTCCAGCGTTTTGTTTTTTGGCCACGAATGCAGCAAGATGTAGCTCGTTTCGTGAGAGGTTTTGTCCTGTGCAGTACTTTTAAGCCTGCAAATCGGAAGGTGGGTTTGTATACTCCATTGCGGGTCCTTCTCATCCTGGGAGAGCATTTCTTTAGATTTCCTTGGACGCCTCCCAAAAAAACGTTGAGATAAATACGATTTTTTTGTGGTAGTGGAGCGTTTTCAAAAACGGTGATACTTATCCCATGCAAGAAAACAATTTCGGGTGAAGAAACGATCTGAAAATTCTTCCAACATGTTTGCGTACACTTTGGTCTACCTAGCTCTATTGTGTCTGATCGTGATAGCCATTTCCTCAATCATTTTTGGCAATCTCTTGAAGGATACAAAGCTTAAACGGAGTACGACGTCCCACCGTCAAACTGCCGGTCAAACAGAAGTGGTCAATTGTACAGTTGTTCATCTTCTTCGGAGGTATAATTCACGCCATCCAAAGACGTGGTATGAAAGCATTCCATACCTGCAATTTGCCTTCAATCGTGCAATACACAGCTCAACTGAGAAGTCTCCTTTTGAAGTGTGTTTGGGGTTTCAATCACAGAGCCCATTTGACTTGGAATTCACAATTACATCCTCATCGAGAAATGCTAAGGAAGAGAAAGATCAAGAAAAAGCACATAGGTTCTTGGAGGGTATATGATCAACATTGAGTTAAAGCTGACGGGTGACCTTGTTTGGTCTCATCTAAGCAAGAAGCGACTCAAGGGTGAAGGGAAAAAGATAAAACCAGTTTGTTACGGTCCTTTCAAAATCATGCAAAAACTTGTGATAATGTTTGTATGACCTTGCAGTCAATTTATGTTGGTTGTAAATTTATTTGTATGACAATATGTTATTTAATAAAAGAAATTCTTTATTTTTGTATATTTATTAATTATTTAATTATTAATCATAAAGATAAAATTCACAGAATAATTATTATGCAATTAGAAATTATAATGTGATTATAATTATGAGATTTGAATTACATTTGTTATATTATTCCTAAAATGTTCCTAGTCGTAGTTTCATCAAGACGGGGTATTGATGAAATGGTTATACTAACATATGTTTGTTTCTTTCTTATGAAGAAAGTAATTGATTTCATAGATTAAAGTGTGCAGACTCTTAAACAAACATGTGGGTGCTTATTAGAGAATAAGTTCACTGAACTGACCCAATTATGAGAATCCTGAATGAAACATTACTTGTGTGTCTGTGGATTATCTCATTATGATAGTTGTATAATTGATCCTTAGAGTTGAGATTACCAAAGTTATCTCATATAGGTAGGGGTGGCAATTCTGGCCCAGGCCGCCCTGCCCGGCCCGTTTTTGACCTGAGTTTGGCGAGCCGGGCCACGGGCCGACCACGGCCCTAAAAAACGGGGCCGTTTTGTATTTTTAAAATTTAAAAAATATGGATGGGTCAGGTTTGGCCCGGCCAGCCAGTGGCCCGACCCATTGACATGTCTACATGTAGGAATTACTATGTTTTGATGCTACTTATGTTCTACTCTTGAAGTAGTCCAATTCAGTAGTTATTGGATATAGTATGAACTATATGGACATAGTTGAGTAAATCAATAAAGAATTTGTTGTCTTAAACTAATTAGGAAGAATGTTCTGCTGTTCTTGATTAGTAATGATTTTGGAAATCTTTGGCCAGAGTAAATTGAAATTTGGAGAGGTTGTTTCCAAATATCAATTATATATCATGTATTAATTAGCAAGAACGAACATGATTGGATTATTTAGAGTAGACACAAATTTCATACTCGAAATCCAATTAGAATATTAGATGACGAAAGGATTAATTTATACATCATAGCCATGCATAGATAGGTTAAGTCAAACCACTTTGACATTCCTAATATTTGGGTGGTCATGACATGTTGCTAGACGTCAATCATGATCTGTGATTATAAATTGTTTAATTAGGGAATTAAAGATAAATTAAAAGGAGTTTTAATTTATCTGATTCTAATTATGAATTAGAATTATAATTTATAATCATGGCCAACATATTAGGAACCTAATGGGTCACACATAAAAGGTCTATAAAGGAGAAAGTGAAATTTGAATTAAGTTGGACTTAATTGAGAAGTTTTAGAAACTTTGAGGATCAATAAGTGATATTTAATCTTATAAGGACTAATTTGTAATTATGAATAAAGTTTAACTTTAGTTGTAATTTTGATAAAATACAAGGACATGAAAAATATGATTTTTCATATAAAAGGAAAAATTAGAAAATTTGGAACTAGTACTTCTTACATTTTTCCTCTCAAATTAGATTTGAATTTTCTCCGAAAAGATCTGTGGATACCATTAAAGATTGGACGATTGAACGGCTTGTGAATTAATGGATTCAAGGTGAGAGGAAAAATTCAATAAGAAATCGAAACAGGTTAGTATAACTTTGATATATGTTTCCAATTAAATTTTATTAAAGTTGATTCTGTAGAAAAAATTTGTAAATTTATTCCGTTGTGTTTAGATTCGATCTTGCGTTTATTTTCCTACACTTCATTGCTGACTAATACCAAAATATTGAGAAATATCCTGTTCGTAGCCAAGTTGAGCCAGGCCATCTTCGTCGGCACTTGCCAAGATCTGCCCCCAACGCTCCTAAACCTATTGGAAGAATTCTCCATGATGTGGAAGAACATATAGTTCCTGGACTTACTCATTGGCAGAGTCCTAATTACTTTGCTCACTTCCCGTCCAGTGGCAACATTACGGGGTTTCTCGACGAAATGCTTAGCACTGGATTTAACGTGGTGGGATTCAACTGGATATCGTCTCCAAATGCGACAGAGCTCGAACATATTGGCTTGGATCCATGCTCCAACTTCCTTTTCTATTCTCTGGAAATGGTAGTGGGGTCATACATGGGACTACATGTGAAGCCATTTTGTGCACCGTTGTTGCTGCAAGAGATCAAATGCTTTGCAAAGTAGGGAGGGAGATGATCAGGAAATGAGTTATTTATTGTTCTGATCAAGCACATTGTGCAGTGCAGAAAGCTACTCCAATTGTTGGAATTCAACCAGAGAATACTCGAGCCAGTGAGACATCTATGGCTACATCGTTTGCCCTCTCATCGGACTCGTTAAGATCAGCTATTTGTTCATGTTGGTTTAATGTGGTAGTTTTTGGTTATTGTGACTGAGGGACACGATCAGAGAAGATGTAGCTTCTAGCAACGGTGTCGTGAAGAAGAAACTGACTATGATAAGTGGCGTCCAGATGCAGGTGATATAGCAAGCTTTATTTCTTAGCTCAATAAATAGAGCAGGTATCTTACATAGAATACGGAAGATCCTATATATTCACCAACTACAAACAACTTTCTAACTTAAAAATATAGATAACGTTATACTATTTTCTAATGATAAGATAAACTTGAAATTGAAATAGTAGATTTTTAGGCACGTCTAACACTCCTCTTTGCCTCAATAGCTGCCGAGCTTTAACGTCAAAATAATTCATCCTCTTGATGTTGCTCAAATGTTGCTTTTGTCTCTTCATTTCATGATTTACAAATCTTATATATATGCCTAATTTGTCTACATTTTTGCATTTGATATCAGGCGTCCATTAATATTTTCTTTATGGGTAATTTATTTTTTTGCAATGTGGTCATAGTGGATATAAAATCATCATTGTTCCTGTTGTTGTTGTTGTGGTCGTTTTTGTTAAAATTCTTGTTTTTGTCTCTTCCTGAATTTTTTTCCTTTACTAGCAGAGCACCTTAAGTAGTTCCTTCTTCACTCATCATCTTCCTTTGTTCTTGTGTCTGTAGTGCATTTCTTAATTTTGCCAAAGACATACTTCATAGATCCTTAGCTTCTTCCAATACAGAAATTTTATAATAATATTTTTCAGCTAAGGTTACAAAAACTTTTTGCACTATTCGTTCATCAGAAAAATCAATACCTAATAACCTTACATTGTTTATTATGCCGAGCAACTTGTCAAAGTATTCTTTAATAGTTTCTGACTCTTTCATGTTTTTTGTTCTTTTATTACCTTGGTATTCCTTTTTGAGGTAATCCCAGACATCCTTTGTCAACTCTAGATTCATAATTCTTATGAATATGATGTTTGAAATAGCAAAAAATAAGCAAGCTTTAGCTTTAGATTTCCTATTTTTCCTTTCTTTGTGCATCTTGATTTGAGTCATTGTAGGATTTATTGACAATGGAGGCACTTTATAATCTTCCTCCACGGCTTCCCAAACATCCATAGCATCAAAATGAGCTTTCATTCGAACAACCCAAACTTAATAGTTTTCATTATCAAAAATTGGTGGTACACTTTGAGATAGTCGTGTTTCAATCTCCATTGTTTGAAGATGATTGTAATTCTTGTTGTAATTCTATGTTGTAAGTCAAGTTTGTGTTTTAGTTTTACTCATTTCACAGATTTCTTAAGACAAAATGCTCTGATACCATATTATTGATGTGATGGCTTGTGGGTATTGTGGCTGTGGGACATGATCGGAGAAGATGTAGTTTCTAGCAACAATGTCGTGAAGAAGAAATTGACTATGATAAGTGGCGTCCAGATACAAGTGATATAACACGCTTTATTTCTCAGCTTAATAAATAGAGCAGGGTTC
Organism: Erythroxylum minutifolium; assembly: GCA_027123815.1. Lineage (NCBI taxonomy): Eukaryota > Viridiplantae > Streptophyta > Magnoliopsida > Malpighiales > Erythroxylaceae > Erythroxylum > Erythroxylum minutifolium. The sequence goes on along the minus strand of JAOTJB010006833.1, from coordinate 421 downwards.
TTATGTAGAATATAGAAGATCCCGTATATTCAACAGCGACTAACAACTTTCTAACTTGAAAATATAGATAACGTTTTATTATTTTTTAATGATAAGAAAATAAACTTGAAACTGAAATAACAGATTTTTAGGCACGTTTAACAGTTCAGACATAAAAGCTATATTGATCCCCTTATTTCTGTGTCTCACTGTAGGGACGACTTCTACAACAGCAGTACATCCACCGAGGCCATTATGTGAAATCGCTCCTTGTTATGGTCTGTGGGTACATGTGGATGCGGCATATGCTGGAAGTGCCTGTATATGGCCAGAGTTTAGAGAATTTATGGATGGTATGGAGGCTGCAGACTCATTTAGCCTCAATGCCCATAAATGGTTCTTCACAAATTTAGACGGTTGTTGCCTATGGTTAAAGGATCCA
>JAOTJB010006824.1:0-11607 GCA_027123815.1 Erythroxylum minutifolium | reverse complement strand
ATAAACGAGATAATTTAAAATCAACTTACTTATGGCATTATCACATTGGCCATATAAATGAGAGATGTTTAGCTAAGCTCCACAAGAGTGGTAGTTTAGGGTCATTTGACTATGAATCATATGACATGTGTGAATCTTCTTTATTAGGCAAGATGACCAAGTTACCCTTTAAGGGAAAGGGTGAATGAGTGATCGGAGTATTAGACTTAATACATTCAGATGTATGTGTTCTGATGTCCATCTATGTCAGAAGTGGTTTTCTTTACTTCATTACCTTTATCGAAGACTATTCTCAATATGGGTATTTGTATCTGATGAGATACAAATCTGATGCATTTGAAAAGTTTAAACAATTCAAAAATAAAGTAGAAAACTAACTTGGGAAAGGTCTCAAGATACTACGATCCGATCGAGGTGGGGAATACTTAGACCAAGAATTTTTAGATTATCTTAGGGATAATGGGATTTTATCTCAGTGGAGCCTCAATAGGCTCCACCTTACACACCACAAAACAATGATGTGGCTGAAAGGAGAAACCGAACCTTGTTGGATATGGTACGGTCGCTGATGGGCTTTGTAAATTTACCAAAATCTTTTTGGTATGCACTCGAGACAACTGTTTATTTGCTAAACAGAATTCCATCAAAGGCAGTTGATGTTATTTCATATGAGATGTGGACTAACAAAAAACCTATTTTTCTCATTTGAAGGTTTGGGGTTATCCTGCTTATGTGAAGCAAATACAGTCAGATAAGCTTAATGCGAAGTCTGACAAGTGTTTGTTCATATGATATCCTAAAGAAACAATGGGATATGAATTTTACCATGCTGAGGAATAAAACGTGTTTGTTTCAAAGCATGTTGTCTTTTTAGAGAAAGAGTTTCTTTTAAAAAAAGACAGCAGGAGCAAAATTGAACTTGAAGAAGTTCAAGATGCTTGAACAGACGCGAATCAACTGCCTGAACCTGAGACTGTGACTCATACAGATGAAGAAAAAGTTCAACCTTCTTCAACATAGGAAGTTCGTAGGTCACGTAGGATACACTCTATTCTCGAGAGATATGGATTTCTCGTGATTGAATAGAAAGATGTATTGCTCATAGAAGATAATGAGCCTACTACCTATGAAGAGGTTCTGAAGAGTTCAGAGTCTAAGAAATGGCTTAGCGCCATGAAAGCATAAATGGATTCCATGTATGAAAACCAAGTATGGACTTTGGTTGAGATACCCAAAGGAATAAAACCCACAAGGTGTAAATGGGTTTTCAAAAAGAAAACCGACATGGATGGTAATGTGATTACCTATAAAGCAAGGTTTGTGGCCAAAGGCTTCCGTCAAAGACAAGGAATAGGTTACGATGAGACCTTCAGCCCAATAGCAATGCTTAAATCCATTAGGATACTCCTAGCCATTGCCAATCATTATGATCATGGGATATGGCAAATGGATGTGAAGATAGCTTTCCTAAATGGAAAGCTAGCCGAGGATTTGTATATGACACAACTAGAGAGCTTCATCTCCTATGATGGTGAAAAGGTATGCTAGCATTAAAAATCCATCTATGGATTGAAATAAGCATCCAGGCATTGTAATATCCGCTTTAACGAAATAATCAAAGAGTTTGGTTTCTCACAAAATCCAGATGATTCATGTGCGTATAAGAAGGTTAGTGAGAGTGCAATCGTCTTCCTTTTGTTATATGTTGATCACATATTATTACTAGGAAACGATGTCTTTATGTTACAATCTGTGAAGATTTACTTGTCTAAACAATTTACCATAAAAGATCTCGGTGAAGCAACTTATATCCTCGGGATAAAGATCTATAAAGATAGATCACAAAGGTTGCTTGGTCTTTCACAATCAACATACATAGACAAGATGCTAAAGAGGTTTAGTATGGAGCAGTTCAAGAGAGGGTATCTTCCCATAACTCATGGGATAACACTCTCGAAATTTATGTGTTCTAAGACACAAGATGAGAGGACACGCATGAATATGATCCCTGTAACATCCCGTTACCCATATTAAGGCTAGAATAGTAAATATGAGAGATTATTACGAAATTAGAAAATGCATTTCATGCTCATGCATTATATGATATGCACCTATACGTGAATATCAAATTTTTTGCATCTGAAAATAATTGTACATGCATTCATTGACAATTTATGGGTATAATTGATTTATATATGTGAAAGGAGATTTTTATTGAGAATTGTGGTTGTTATATGTTGAAAAATGATTTGGAGAGTGTATTTACTGATTTCAAATTTTTGGTGAATTTTAGGAAAATTTCTAAAATTTTGGGAAATTTTTAGACTAGGAAAAATGCCAAATGGCAAGAAAATTGATAAATAGCAATAGAATTAAGAGTCAAATGGTAGTAAAAATTTTTATAAATGAAATTTGGGTTTAATGACATATCTCATTGAAATTTGGAGACAATTGGAGTAGAAATTGGATTTGATTGGACAAATTAAATGAGTGAACCTATAAGGAGTTGACATGTGGCAAGTGACAAATGTCACTTGCCAAGCCATGTCTTAAAACCCACGATTGCTTTATTAATTGGAAGACCATTTAATTGCTTTGTATCTTGTTTCTTCTTCTCTTCTTTTCGTTAATCACTCTTCTTCTTCTTCATTTTGTTCTCATCTCCATGACACTCTCTTCATCTCTACATCAAAGTGAACCTTATTCTTATCTTTCTTTACTACCCTCATCTTGTTGCCTTCTTCTTCTTGTCTCAAAAACCTAAGCTAGTCCACCTAGAAAGTTAATGATCGTGAGCATGGAGGATTAGGGTTCCTTGATGTTTTTGAAGAAGCCTACGAGGAAAGTCAGCAAGTTAACCTTTAATCTTTATAGGTAGAGTTAAATAGAACATGTATGATGAGAAATTTGATGATTGATCATGGGTTTTCATATATGTGTTTTAACATGGGTGTTGTGTTAAAATAAAGAGATCATGCTCTAATTGGTAGTGAGTTAATGTTATTCATGAAATGAGAAGAAGTAGGATGATAGTTTGAGACACAGTAGAGTGATAAAGAAGTTAAATATGTGCTGGAATGCGCTTGATAGAGTGCTTTCACTGAACATGCATATGTGTTTTGGCCATATCTTGATCTATAGTTGTCTAAATGTGACGATTTTTAATTTATATTAAACTAGAGATATATGGATACAATTTTCCTGTAGGAAGTGAATTTTAATTCTGTCTCTAAGAGTCTCGAATTTTGGCTTGAAGTTGAGAACTGCAAGTTGTCATGGTACAAGAATATTCTGTAGTCTTTAAGGTATAACTTGCATAATATTGAACCAAATTGCATGATTTTGGTGTCATTAGAAACTTGAGACATATATAAACATTTGTTTAGAATATAGTTTTGTCTAAATACCTCATCTTCTAGGTCAAAATGATAATAAAAAACTAACCTAAAAATCTGTCATGAGAAAAACTGGAAAACTGCAGGAATATTGGGAAATTTGTTTCTGTCACGATCGTGCCACGATCATGGGCAGTGATTTTTCATATAAATGTATGAGGTATACATTTATGATGCTTTTGGACTTAATTGGGGCTTAAAGGAACATAATTTTGATGTTTGAAAAGGTTGGTTAAATGTATGATAAGTTTTGATTGTTTTGATGTTATATTTTAAGGAAAATGATTTTAATGTCAATGCATCTAATGTGGAATGTTTAGAGTGTTAAATAGGGATATAACATAAAGAATGAATTGTTTGATGCTTTGTGAATGAGATATGCTATGGAAAGAGATAGGGTTTCATAAATGATATAATTAAGTTAAAATGGATGAACCAAATGAGTTAAGTTTTGTGGAGTTAATGTAATCAATATAGTAGATGTTTTAGCACGAAATGAAGTCGTATTAGAGAATGTGAATTATAGGAAAATTGGTGTGAACTTGGTATTATAATATGTTTTGAATTCGGATGGATAAAGGAAGAAAAAGGCACAGCAGGACCCACGATCATGGCCTGGCCAAAAAATGTTTCTGTCACGATCGTGGTAGGGACACGACGATCGTGGCCCGACTTATAAAGGTAAGGAGTTGTCCTTTGATTATTATATGATCAAATCAATACTAGGATGATTCCATATGATGTAAGTAGGTTTAATTGAGATCTTGAATGAACCTAGTTGATGTTGAATGAAGATATTAAAATGGTTGAAGAATATTAGAGATTAAAGAATGATTAAAAGGTGTTATTAGTTGATTTTTGAGATGTGTATTAAGGAAATATACCTAGGAAATTGTCATTGAACATGCATTGTACATGACATATATACATGTGCTTATGATAGAGTATCTATATGAATGTTCAAAGTAGTAATGGTAAATGTATATGGTTGCATATTATAGAATAGCACATTGAGCGACCGCTTCCAACCGTTGTTGGGACTTCTAGGTAATAAGCTAACGGAAGAAAACTATGAGTAATTGTTGTGTTATAATATGTTTGAAATATCATATGAATGTGAAATTGATTGTGTTGATTCCATACAATGAAGGTCCGAGGTTTCTGATGAATGAATGTAATATTTGAAGTGCTGCTTGTATGTGAATGTGAAGAAATAAATGTTACTCAACAAATTTTGTTGAATGCCGGACTAAGGTCCAAAGATGATTGTGTTTTGATTATGAATGCGGCTGATTGAAAACAATGACTGAATGGATGTGTGAGATGCATTTCATTTCAGGAATGCATGAAAGATAAAGACAGTTGTGACCGGAGTTGCCAATAAAAGAGTTTAAAGCTCAGAACGTGATAAGAGCCCTTGGCTCAGTTGTGCATGTACCCAGTATCTACTAAAGGATATGGGACATTATTCGATACAGCTCGGTATCCACTAAGAGATATGGACTAGAAAAAAAAGAGGCACTCGGTCACAAAAAAGTAATAAATGAAACTGAATCATATGCATTGCATTTACAATTGATGTGTGTACTTTTGTATGAATGAAATGTTCGGTATAATTGTCCCGAAAATGATATGTGATGCTTTATGCAAAAATACAAAGATGTGAATTATATGTCTACATGTTTGATATGTTGCATGAATTGAGTGAACCATCGATGATGGTTACCTCATCTGAGTTTGCAGAACTCACCCAAAATTGCACATTGACATTTTAGGACCGAGGGAGGACTTTAGCTACTGAGAGACCATACAAGAAGTGTAATTTTTGTACTTTTGTGAAGAAAATGGCTCGCAGGTCGGTCAGCTAAGATGGGAAGATTAGCCAGATCTTTTTATGTATTTCCTCTTTCATGTAGCTTATTTTGTATTAGGTTATGATGATGTACATGTACGGTTATATGAAAGCTACAATGTATTACATTCAGGTTTATGAAATGAAAAGGGGAAATTTTAGTTTTTAAAATATTGTGACTTTCTTGATGATGTCTTATAAGAGAATGAAAACAATAAATGATGATGCCATGTTAAGTGAATGTTGTGATTGAACATAATGCACCATTATCATAGGTTATGTACTGGAATGTCCTCAAGGCGTTCCAGTATGTACCCCATGGTAATGGGACTCTACAGTTAAGCTGTCAATTTTTGCTTGCATTTTTGTCATTTGGTTAACAACTATAGCTCCCTTCTATTATTGGACGGTTACGTGTTGTCTACTTCGATCATTCTTCTACAAATAGTTGTTGCTGGCCATTTCTTCAAACAACTCCTCCATTTCGTGAACAGTCCTTTGCATAAGCCATCCACCTAATGCTGCATCTATGGTACCTCTCATGGGTGGATTGACTCCATTGCAGAATGTTTGCAAAAGAAATTCTTTTAGTAGATTTTGGTGTGGACAACTCCTTTACAATTCTTTATATCTCTCCCACGCCTTGTAGAGTGATTCCCCATCATTATGTTGGAAGTTTATGATTTCTTTTATTATCTTCAGAGTTTTAGTGAGGAGAAAATACTTATCCATGAATGCACGTACTAATTACTCCCACGTTGTGACATTTGAGGGATTGAGAGAGTGATACCAAGCTTTGGCTCTATCCTTTAATGTAAAGGGAAAAAACCTCATCATAATAGCATCTTCTGACATCCTCTGATATCGGAAGGTATCACGTATTTTGAGGAAGTTCACTATATGTGCATTAGGATCCTTATTGGTTAGTCCGTAGAATTCACATTTGTTTGTAACATGTTCAATAAGGTCAACTTTATTTCTAATGAAGGTGCTTGAATAAGAGGTCTAGCAACACCTTGATTGGTTGCATTAAATCCCAGTCTCATGAAATCTGTGAGGGTTCGCGGTTGGTTACCTTTATTTCCTCCTTGCTGAAACTCTTGATGAAATTCTTCAGCCATTAATTCTTTAATTTCTTCTTTTTAGCGTTTGACTCTTCGAATGGCTCGTTTCAAGTGAGTGATGTCAAGTGTTAGGGTTTTAACAATCCAACTTGAACTTCGAGTGACTCTTGTGTGTATGCAAATGCATGGACATAACAGTGACAAGGCAAGTTTTATCTATTTAAAAGCCTCAATATACTACAAGTACACAGGTTGTGGGTGTAGTATGTGAGGTGTCGATCCCTCGACGAGTTATGGAACTAATCGAATTCTAAGTTATCTAAAGCTTAGAGAATTATTAAAATGAAAATATAAATAAACATAAAAGTAAATACGTGAAGATTATTGATAGAAAATTAATTTGTAGAATTAACATAAAAGTATTCCATTTTCTATGTTTTTCGAAGCCCATTTATATCATCAACAAGAAGTTAGGTACAAATTCTAGGAGAATTCCTCTCTAGCATGCCCAAACTTCATATTAACACCAACAATAATAATATTTAACATGCGATATTATTTTATTTCAAAAATAATAAATCAAGTCTTTTATTAGTTTTTATTTATTATATAATAATGCTAATAAATAAAACAATCAATTTCACATTTATATTTATATTTAATAAATTATTATTAATTAATTAAATTAAATTTTCTATTGTGAAAATATAAATGTTTATTATTTTATTTATTTATCATATTTATATTACTTATATCAAAAGGTATAAATAAATTTTTAATAAGTAATGTCCATTTATTTTTATTAATAATTGATAATTGCTAATTTAGTTAAGAGGGAAAATTTAATCCTAACTTTTATATCCGAATTTAAATTGTACTGTAATATTTTAAAGTATTTAAATTAATCCCTACTATTTTAAGAATGTTTAAGATGAACCTTAAATAGACAAAAAATGTAACAAAAATACAACTTTGTTGGTCTTCTGTTATGTTAGTAGTGACGTAACAAAAATATTATATTAATGTATTTTTGGACTTAGGTTGCCACATATGTGTCATGTAACTTTATAGGACTCAACCTTCTTTTAAAAATATAAAAATTTAAATAAATAATTAATATATTTTCGTAATTTTAATTTACCTTGAATAAAATTAACTTAACTAATAAAATAATTTAATTAAATATTAACTAAACTCTAAATTGTTTCTTCTCCCACATTTTGTAAAATTCATCTGAATTTGCTATAAACACCATAATAACTCACCAAAAGCTCCTCGTAAAACCCTACTACCACTTTTTGTTTTCCCCTTTCTTTTTGTTCAATGCTTATTGAATACGCATTAGGCTCGCCACTGACCAAGAGTGTTTTGAGGTACAAAGATGCTTGTACAGCTTGATATAATAGAAGGCTTTGCCTTTTTTAAAGTAATGGATGAAAGGAAGCTATAAAGTTAGATGACTTATAGAGGGAGTTCTCAAATGCATACACTGCATGAAAGGTGGCAAATTTTAAAACTTTTCTAAGTAATTTGTTGGAAGTTGTAGCCAAGTTAATTGCGATGGTGAAGTATTAGTTTTGGCCAATTTTGAAGCCAAGAAATGCAATCAAAGAAAAATTGAAAATATAATTTATTCATAATAACATGGTCACATAATTGATATGACACGTTGATGATTGAATCAATATATTTTTGTGAAGAAAGAGGCTGGCGACGGGTGAAGAGAAGGACAAGGAAGATGGAAAAAATTAAGGATTTAATTAGGGAGACTAAGAATTTTAGGGTCAAAGATTGGGAAAAAAATTATGGTAAGTTCAGAATCATCACGACCATCATGGTCATAATGAACTGATAAGGTGGATCCCAAAGATTTTTTGTGTAAATACAATGACACATTAGAGAAGACACATAATTTTAAAGGCAACTAATAAAGGGTCCCATAATGAAGAGTGGAATCCTAATCATTAGTCATGTTGAATTGGTTCTAGCCATGACTGGATATTGGAAGGAAAAGCTCCTTCACTTAAGCTGTCAGTGTCAGAATGAGCTCTGTAGGTCCTTTTCCTTTTGCTAAGGCTTGCATCATCTGTACAGATTCGGTTCGAGAATTCATTAGGTTCTCTTTCATTAAGGATGAAAATTTCATCGTTGGGATCTTGGGCATCCTGAAAGAAGGAGGTTGGAGGTTGTGAAGGTCTTATAGTGTTAAAGGAAACTTAGATTGGTGCTGTATCATCGGATTAAGAATATATTGGGAGATCTGGTATGTCGACTTCTAACACTTCAGGTTGATAGACTTGTAGAGGAGGTAAGGAGAAAGCATTTTAGGAAAGTGGACAGTAAAGAAAGAAAACATTGAGGTATGGTGCTCTGAGGTTAAACAAAGAGGGGCTGTAAGGTGAGTTGGTCTGGCTACAGAAGAAATTTAGGTAATAGAATAGGTTCAATCAAGTAAGAGATGCAACTTCTGCAACAGTAGTGGGTGTACTAGCAATCAGAGGAAAGAACTTCTTTGTTCTTGTAGTAGTAGGCAGGTCAACCATTGAGAAGAGGACTGATATAATGATGAAGGGAGTTAAAAGTTTAGTATGCTGATGAGAGAGGAAGTCCGCTAGGATGTGTTCGTGGCTTTGGATATAGTAAATGGTGAATTTATAGGATGAGAACCATTCTTTCCATGGAAGCAATTGATTGTATGGTAGGATCTTCTTTTTCGGTGCATGGCCATCACTTGCATTAGGTTATAGGATTAGCTGTCCCTTGTTAGGAATCTTCAAAGCTAGTGGATGTTGATAGGATTGCTATAAATTTTGTATGGCTTTGGTTTGCTCTTTTCCCATTGTGATGGATTCTTCTGTTGTAACTTTGACAAGGATGATGTATAATCAGCCACGTGAGGGATAAAATCTCTGATATAGCTGACAATTCCAAGGAATTGCTGTATCTGTTTGGTTGTGACACTGCCATCAGGAAAATGCAGTAGTTCACTGGCAATATGTGGACCTAGCTGATAAAATCCATTATGGAATTGCATAGCCAACAATCATTAAAATGTATTAATTAATTATTTAATTTTGAATATTTTTAAAAGAGGGTTGGACCCTACAATTCCATATAACACACGCTATACTATAAGCCCAAAAATACATTAAAATATAATATATTTACCACATTACTAATGATGCAATAGAGGATTTACAGAATCATGTCTTTGTTACATTTTTGGTCAACATAGGGTTCAAATTAAATGTTTCTAAAATGATTGAATTTTATTTGATCACTATGAAACATTGAGGTCAAAGTTATATTCAAATATAAACGTTATAGTTGAATTTGTCCTTTTAGCCTTATTAATTTTATCGTGTTTATTAAAAATATTATATTAATCAATTTAACATGATAGTAAATATACTCTTTCACTAAAATTTTATTTTATCAAGTAATAATATTAATAAATAAGAATATCAATTTTATATTTTTATTTATAATTTAATTGTATAAATAATTAATAGTAATTTGATGAATTTTATTTTAAATAAATAAAATTAATTTTATTATATATTTATCCTATTTAATGTCATTACTTATATTAAATATTGTAATATTATTAAGAGTTTAATATTAATTCACTTTACTAATATTTAAATTACATATTTTATTAAATCTTTTTTTGAAAATTAAAGAATAATTCATTCCAAAGCTATAAAAGGCATGTGTAAGTTACATTACAAGGCAGTAAGACAATACACTAACAAAAGACTACTAAAGTAGAATCATCCAAAGTAATCAAATTATCCTAGAAGTAGTTGGGAGTTTATAAATTCCATTATCTTTTTGAGTGTGGACTCAATTTCTCTACCACTTGATGAGCCACCAATGTTTCTGTAGTTCAACAAAATAATCTTTGAGTTAAGATATGTTTATCTATTTTGGTCTTACTGAAAATTTTTTGATTTCTCTCAAACCATATTGAGTAAACTACACAATTTAGACTAAGACTAAGTGATGGCGTGTCAAACCAGCAAAAATAAATTCCTACTCTAGAACACTTAAATGAGTAAAGTGGTGAATAGGGTCGAACCATAGAGACCAGTGTAAAGATTGTTTATTTGTGCATAAACAATAAAAATAAATAGAATTGATTTAGGAATGATTAATTTTAGAACACGAAATCACGCAGAAAGCAATTAAAAATAAAGATTGAAAACAATATAAAGAAAGGCCTAGCCAAGGTACTCCTCCATTCGATAATGTAATCCAATCATAGACTCCAAAACATAAATTCAGTTCATTCTTATGGACAAAGTTATAGCAGACAGTGAACAACACATATCAACCAATCCATTTGTAATTATTTGATAACCCCGAGTAAAGCTTCGCAGATTATTACCCTAACCAATTAGGCTATTCCCAAGTAAAACTCCATAGAATATAATCTATGGTAGCAGTAGACTCTAATGGATCTTTGTCTTAGCCAATAGAACCAGAGAAGCCGCAATTTATTTAGACTAAATTATTTAATCTCACTAATTTCTTAATTGAAATTAATTCACCACTTCGATAGACAGGAATCACAGATTCACTAATCTATTCAGAAATTTATCACCAAGTCAATCAATTAACAGGCCTCATTAATCAACAAACACAGCAACAATAAATCGATTAAAATGTAGAGATCAAACAAACATAAGAGATAAACAAAAGCAATCAAACTAAAGCAGTCTCACGAATTACATTAATCGAACATTAGATACCTTGTCTAGATGAAGAGTTAGCCACGCATAGTAATGGCAAAAGACATTGTTCTTAGAGAAGGGTTTTCTGTTTCTCACACACGAGAGCTGCTACTATTTTCTAAATTCTCATCCGATACCCTTAATTTCCTAAATTGAGGCTATTTATAGTCTCGGTTTACTCTTTACAATAACCAAAATGGGACCCAATAAAATATTAAAAATAAAGCTCTAATGGACTACAAAATAACTTGAGTTCGTCCACCATAAGGGGTTGTGTCATTTGGGCCCAAATCCCAAGGTAATTAATCTGAAATTCACAGGTAGCAATCTGCTAGCGTCGCGGCATCTTCAATATGGTCATGTTGAAATTCTATCCAATTCCAAATTAGCCAAATTCACTCCAAATTACATCACTTTGGTACTTCATCACCTAGAATATACAAAGACATGAATTACCATAGAAACACAAGCAAAACATCACACAAACATATCAAAAGAACATAAAACACACACAAATAACATGCACAAAATGCAAGTTATCAAAACTCCCCACACTTGAA
>JAOTJB010006779.1:0-11610 GCA_027123815.1 Erythroxylum minutifolium | reverse complement strand
TAATTTTTAATATATCTATTTTCCTATTCCAAATAAAACATAATTTGAAATATAAATTAAATTATTCATTTAATTTCTATTTGGAAATTATTTTGTTAACGGTTAAAATAATTAAACTTGACTTACAATTTTCACAAAATTATACATTTTCATTATTATAATTTCCAAAATCGTATTTTAAAAAATTAAACATTTAACTTTTTGTAATTTAAAAAATAAATAATAATAATGTTACAAGACATTGTAATATAATTATAAAACTATTTCTAACTATTATTCATATTATTATTCTTTTAAAATTTTAAATTTATTATATTAATAATAATATTATTATTATTTATTAACGCCCAATACATTTTGCGACGCTATCTTCTTTTCGTAGCAAAAGTATAACATTTTGTGACGAAATACAGAGTCGTCGCATTTTTCCAAATGTATTGGCGACGTTTTCCAAATAAGGTCGCTAAATATGGGCAATGTACGACAAAATGTGATTTCGTCGCAAAATGTTTCAACGGTAAAAATTTTTTTAAGTGGAACAACGTCTTTTGTTTCAACACAAACAACGTCATCCCACCTTATACAAAATGCCAGCTGTGTCTTCCCCCCTCCCTCTCCTTTGTTACTCTTCTACGTTTTCTCTCATACAAAAATGATTTTCTCCCTCTTTCTTCAATCTTTCTTCTCTTGTTCTTCTCAATTTTGTCTTCTTAGCTTCCCCCCAACTATCATCTCGTGTCTTTGAGCTCAAGCATGTAAGTTTTTTGACATTTCTTCTAGGTTTGTTTTTTAATGTCTTATATATACCGAATCGAAAATTGTTGTGGTTGAATAGATTTCTTGAGTTGTTTGCGTTGGAAGTTGTTCAATGAAAGTCCTTGGAAGAGTTTTCAACGCGCGCACGTATGTATGTGTGTGTGTTATATTAGAAAAAAATAAAGTTAGAATAGGTTGATGGAAATAGAGAATCTGAACTTTTTTGGTATACTGTAAGAGAAGAAGGCTTGTAGGTCGTCTTTACGTCTTTTTCCAAAAATAAGGACACTTCAAATTGAACATTTTGCCAATTTGAAGTTTATATTTACAATCTCTTTGTCAAACATTTTAAAGCAAATCATGATTAGTGAAGAGTTAGTGATTAATAACCATATCTCCTAGTTTAATGTAATAATTGTAATTAACACAGAGTAATCATCTCTTAGACTATAGGATAATTCCTTGTATAGCCACTGATGTTACGCACATGCACTTGTATAAATATTAACTGTATCAATGAATGAAAATGATCGTTGCCCTCATATCCATTATGGTATCAGAGCCCATTACGATCTAATAAAACCCAGTCGCAGTTTTTTTTTCTTTTGTCTTCTGTAGACTCATGCCTGCCTTTGATTTGCACTTCAATGGCATTCAGTACTCGCTCATCAGCTTTGTCAGCTTTAATCATGTTCAATCCTGCTGACCCTGACACTCCCATCATCCTACTCAACACAGCAACATTAAACACCATTAAACTCAATTCCACGAATTACCTCACGTGGAAATTGCAGTTTCAATCACTGCTGCATGGCCACAATCTCCTCGGTTTTGTGGATGGCTCCATTGCTAAGCCTCCAAAAACGATCACTAAAGAAGAAGAGGAAGTACACAACAGCAAATATGACTCATGGATCTAACAGGATCAATTGATTTTCTCTGCCCTTGTTGGCTCTCTCACAGCCAATGTTGCACCCATGATCAATCGCGTTGAGACTTCGCGTGATATTTGGGATATTCTTGCCAAAACCTACGGCACGCCCTCACATGGTCACATCAAACAACTTCGGGCATCAATCAAGAAGCCTGAACAAGGTTCGAAAACAATAACAGAATACGTGAATTTCGTCTGCAGCAAGGCAGACGAGTTAGCATGATTAGGGGCTCCTCTCTCCAATGAGGATCTCCTTGATAAGATTCTTGATGGCCTCAACCCTGAATATCAATCCATTGTCGAAGTAGTAAACACTCACAACATGCCTCGGACGGTGGATGAACTTCATGAGAAGCTCCTCAATAAGGAACTTGTTGTCTGACAGCACGAATCCTCCTCACTGGTCTCTCTTCCTGTGACTGCAAATCAGGTTTCAGGTCCCTCCAAACAAAAACCTCATCGGCCGCCTACTCCACAAACTACATAGGGTTATCACCCTACTTGGCAGCCTCAGGCACCCTCCCGACAGTCAGGACCTCGTCAACTGTCACGTCCCTATCTAGGTTACTGTCAAGGTTATGGCACTCAGGGTCATAAAGTCCTACAGTGTCCACTGTTTGGCTGGTTTTTCCAACAGCAGTAAGCTAGTGGTGCTTCATATGGCCCAAAGATCTCCCCACAGTCCTCATCCCTGGCAAACTCGAGTGAACCTTGCCACGCATACCCCGACGAGCTATGCCAATGATGCACACTGGTTAATCTGGCCAGTCATTCTCCACACTCTACGTCCGCCAAAGTCCAACTTAGCGATGGTTCCGGTTTGTAAATCTCCAACTCTGGTTCAACTTCTCTAACTCAAGCTTCCCGTGATTTCAAACTTGATAATATACTGCATGTTCCCTCCATTCATAAGAACTTAATTTCAGTTTCCAAATTTTGTGAATCTAATAATACGTCTATTGAGTTCTCGCCCTCTCATTTTGTTGTGAAGGATCTAATAACGGGCTCTCCCCTGCTGATGGGTCCTTCTAAACATGGTGTTTATGAATGGCCTTCTAGTTCTTTCTGTTCCGGCGTTCCACCATCACTAAATTTGTCCACCCTTCATCCGCCTGTTCCTAGTATTCCTTCATGGCACAACCGCCTCAGCCGCCCAGCGTTTTCGGTGTTGTGTCACTTAATGTCCAAGTTTCAACTTCCTATCTCTTACCCCCTAAATAATCACGCCTGTGATGCGTGTCATTGCTGCAAAAGCTCAAAAATTCCGTTTAATAAATCAACTTTGATGTCTAGTCGGCCATTAGAAATTTTGTTCTCTGATGTATGGACCTCTCCCATTCACACTTCTGATGGCTTTAAATATTACGTAATTTTCGTAGATCACTTTACTAAATACATCTGGTACTATCCGTTGACACGCAAATCTCAAGTATTTGAAGTCTTTTCTAGGTTCAAATCTCTAGTTGAACGATTTTTCAATCTCCCCATCAAAGTTTTATACTCGGACAATGGTGGTGAATACACTGCATTGTCTTCTTTTCTGTCGGAATCAGGCATCAGTCACTACACCACACCTCCCCACACACCAGAACATAACGGCTATTCCGAACGACGACACAGACATATTGTAGAGACGGGATTAGCCTTACTCACTCACTTTTCAATGCCTCTTACTTATTGGAATCACGCATTTGCAACCGCTGTCTACCTTATTAATAGACTCCCCACACAAACAATGCAAATGGCATCTCCTTATTCCCAGCTGTTTAATCAAGTGCCTAACTATCACAAGTTGCGAGTTTTTGAGTGCCTCTGCTATCCATGGTTAAGGCCCTATACTCGTCACAAACTAGAATCACGCTCCCTACCTTGTGTGTTCATAGGATACTCAAGCACTCAAAGTGCATACTTATGCTTGGATCCAAATACGTCTAAGGTATACACTTCTCGCCATGTCCATTTTATCGAGGATTCATTCCCATTCAAATCCACTCCTACTACTCTTCCTAAACCAGATGCATCCACTTCACAGCAGTGGCTTCCTCCAATTTTTCTTCTTCCAGCGCCCAACACTCCGTCTGATCCCACGTATCACACATCTTCCTCCTCTATTGCTTCTTCCATGAACTTGTCCCCTTCCTCTTCACCTACCTCAAATCCTGATCCCTCTCCTTCACCTCCCAGACCTCAATAGTCCTCTTCTGATCCCATTCCACACAACCAACATCCAATGACCACACGTGCCAAGGAAAATATCCATAAACCCAATCCTCGCAATCTTCTTCGTGCCCAAACCACCACCTATTCAGACCTGGAACCCACCAATGTCTCGTAAGCAATGAGTGATCCCAAGTGGAGAAAAGCCATGAGTGATGAATTTGATGCCCTTGTTCGCAATGGTACTTGGGAACTCGTCCCATCCACAGAGGCTTCCAATTTAGTCGGATGTAAATGGATTTTCAGAACTAAACGACTTCCTGATGGTTCTGTTGACAGGTACAAAGCCCGCTTAGTGGCCAAAGGCTTTCATCAACGTCCGGGAGTGGATTATAAAGAAACATTCAGTCCAGTCATCAAGGCTACAACCATCCGACTTGTTCTGACCTTGGCAGTTAATAAGGGCTGGCCTATTCGACAACTCGATGTCAACAATGCCTTCCTACAAGGCCGACTATACGACAATGTGTACATGACCCAACCACCTGGCTTTATGGATCAAGATGCACTCACACATGTGTGTAAACTGCGTAAAGCAATTTATGGCCTCAAACAGGCCCCACGAGCATAGTTTTCTGAGTTGAAGAGCTTCCTCTTGCATAGTGGTTTTCACAATTCCTATTCGGACACATCACTATTCATTTACAATCAACGTGGCTGTGTGATCTATATTCTCATCTACGTTGACGACATATTACTCACTGGCTCAGACTCCACTGCTTTGATGCAATTTCTTGCTGTCCTCGCACAACAATTCTCCCTCAAGGACTTAGGTCCACTATCCTACTTCTTAGGAGTTGAAGTCCTACCACATTCGGCTGGCCTTCTCCTCTCTCAACGACAATATATGATTGATTTACTCAACAGGACAAAGATGATGGATTCCAAGTCCGTGACTACACCACTAGCCCCTGAACCTTCTTTACAAATCAATGCTGGCTCCCCACTACAGGATGCATCCGACTACTGCTCCATTGTTGGTGGATTGTAGTACCTGACTTTGACACGGCCTGATATCTCCTTCACCGTCAATTACCTTTCGCAATTTATGCACTGTCCAACGGATCTTCACTGGGCAGCAGTCAAGCGTCTGCTTCGATACATCAAAGGGACGATCGACCCTGGCCTCGTCATTCGCAAGGGAAGCTCGCACATACTACATGCATTCTCCGACACTGAATGGGGGGGTGATCGGGATACCTTCACATCCACAAGTGCCTGCATAGTTTACTTAGGTGGCACTCTCATCTCCTGGAGCTCCAAGAAACAAAGAAGTGTTGCACGTTCCTCGACCGAAGCTGAATATCGCTCAGTCGCTGCAACAGCCGCTGAGGTTCAATGGCTCTGTTCACTTCTAGGTGAACTCAGGATTAATCTGTCTCAAGCTCTAGTAATTTATTGTGATAACATCGATGCTACGCACCTATGCTCTAATCCAATATTTCACTCGCGTATGAAACATATCGCGATTGATTTCCATTATGTCCGCGAAAAGGTACAGGCTGGGGCTCTGCGAGTGACACCAGTCTCTTCCAAAGATCAGTTAGCAGACGGGCTAACCAAACCACTACCAAGGGCTGTGTTTCTCGCATTTCAAAATAAGATTGGTTTGTCCATACGACAACCCATCTTGAGGGGGGATAATAACCATATCTCCTAGTTTAATGTAATAATTGTAATTATTGTCTAATAGAGTAATCATCTCCTAGACTGCAGGATAATTCCTTGTATAGCCACTGATGTTACGCACATGCACTTGTATAAATATTAATTGTTTCAATGAATGAAAATCATCGTTGCCCTTATATCTATTACACAGAACCCATGCCTTATCATATCAATTTTTTATTATTATCGAACCAAAACAAAATGTGTTTTCCATCCTTCCATCTTCATATTGATATAATTTAATATCATTTTAGAGCACCGTAATTAGTATTATAACTAAAATAAGATGCTTTTTCCATCCTTCCATATTCATATTGATATAATTTAATCATTTTTAAGAAAATAATTGAATATCATTTTAGAGTACCTTAGTTAATTTGATATTTTTTTATTTATAGCTTTTGAATCATGTTAGTTTCAATTGTATCTTGAATAATCTTATTCTAACTCTTGTTTAATCTTGACAATAGAATATTTTTGAATAATTTTATCATTGTTGAGTTGAAATATCCTACGAGTGGCTAAAAATCTTGTTAGTTACGACAATGAGAATCTATATTGTGCAATTTTATGTTTAACTTGAATTCTAATCTTGTTATCATTTGCTTATGAAAATATGTATGTTACTGGTGCCTAATGGCACCTAATAAAGATGAGTGAATTAGATGTCAATAATTTTTAAAATCTTTTGATAAAATTCTAATAGAATGATAATATGAAATGACGATGTAATTAACTGAAATCACACAAACACGAATAATGAAAAGAAAGTAGGAAGAGAGATTACAAATTGATATAGAGTGGTTAAATATGTAAATCTTACCTATGTTCTCTCCTTAAAACACAAATGGGATTATACTGAACTCTTCTTTCAATCAGGTAAAGAGGAACCTTTTTACAATTATATCTTCTGAGTAATTTAGAACCCTTTTATAGTCTTTCGTAATGGTGAAGACTAACTACAAACCTTGTTTAATCAAACAAGCATAAGAAATAGCCTCTTAATTGAACTTCACAACTTCATAAAGCCTTGCTTACTATCTTTAATTCTCTAGGTCTCACAATCAATTCACAATGAATGTAAGTATACATGGAATGCTTGAAAATTATTTTAAATAATAATAAAATGTCATAAAATTTTCCAATAACTAAATAAAGTATTTATAACTAAAGAAACTAAAAAGTTGTTAGAAATAAAAACTAGTCATTTTAGTAACTATTTTCTGAAGCACTTCTTGTCCACTTTACCACATTGATAAAAAAGGTCAATCAGGCCTGTAATTCTTAGTTCGAACCTAGGTTTGATCAATCTTTAGACAATCTGAAATTTGATCAAGCTTGAACTATTCGACCTGAGCATAAACATAATCAGATTTCATATATTTCAAAAGTAATTATTCATTAAAATACAAAAATGATATTGTTTAATTCTACATACAAAAGAATGTCATTTTGTATCTGAAAGAAGTTTGAACTTCTATCTTGAAAAATAAGGCTCAAGCCTAAAACATGAAAATAGACCTAAGTCCAGCCTAAAACTCAAATTTTTTTTAAAAAAATGTTGAACTTAGCCTTATGTCCGATTAACTTGAGCCAATCTTGTTAACTTGTAATTGGAGTAAACTCTGGCCTTTTTGTCATCCCTAGTAGGTCACATTAGTTAACTAGTGTAGTGAGTAGTTTGGTCCTATAAACTCTTACATTAGTTAACTAGTGTATGTTGAGTATGCCTAAATGACTTTAAAACTTTAATATTGTTCAACCAAAATTTTTAAAATTACATTTTCAAAGATTTTCAAGTTTATCAAATTATCAAATCCATTCACTTAACAAAATTTTGATTTAAATACTTATAATTTTTTTCCAAATAATGTTTTAATATCAAGAGAGTTTTCTTTGAAACTAATACCTTAATTCCTTTAATGATTGGAAGATATATGTATTAAGATAAAAATGATTTTCTTATACATGATGAGCCTTTAAAGTATTAAAGTAATCAAATAAGAAGTACAACCATGATTACATTTGTATTTATACATTTGTAATGCCTTGAATCTCCTTTGGTCTTAGTTTTGTCCTTTCATTGAGTGAACTGGAAGTTCATGAGTTTATTTAATTACTCCAACTTATCTTTAATGAAAATTTTATGTCTCACTTTGACCTATGATCTCCATAAAGTATCTATTGACTTTGTTATAATATGGCTTTAATAATTTTCATAATGATATCTTTTAAGAAATTAACAAAAAAATGATTACTAGTAATTATGTTTTGTTTTCATTAAAACAGAGATTGAAACTTTCCTTGGTCCAATATAAGTGAAATCTTAATTTCAATAATTGATTTGGTCTATTAGCTACTAATTTTGGAGAAAATGTGACTGAGTAGATATCATGCTAATGTTTGATATCACTTGCATGATTTGAGCAAAATAGATAGATACTATATCAATCTTGTTCTCTTGATAATTTAAGTGTACGTGTAACTATCATATCTTATATTTAAGAGTTAGTTTTTCATTTTTGGTAATTATTAGAATTCAATAACATATCAATCGTGATTTAATTAGTTAATAAAAGAGGCTAATCAAATTAATCAAAGGAGGAAAACACTCTAAAATTTTGTTGTAGCATAAATTAGTATTTAAGATTATAATTAAACATTCTATTTTATATTGTTAATATCGAAATCGAAGTTCTAACTAAGCTAATTCTTATCAATTAAGTTCCTTATATACTTATTGATACTTCATTTCCTTTGTTTTGCTTGTTTTAATGTTGGTTTATTTCATATTAATTCACTATTTGATTCCATCATATACATAAAGTTTAAAAGTCTAATTTAGTATGTTACTATTATTACCTCAAGATTTATTATTAATGATTTTGATGATAACCTTATAATATTTCAAAATTTAAATTGGATTTATTTTCTTGTATAATTAATGGTCTAATTCCTAAAAGGAAATAAAATCATAGGATAAACTCTTCCTTTCTTGTAGGAACCTTCCTAATGAACTTACCTTATTTATTTCACAACATCCGAAAGAATCTTATTGTCATTGGAGTTATTTAACGAGTTAATTCGCAAAAAGAAATAAAATCATAAGAAATTCATTTATAGGAACCTTCTTTATGAACTTACCTTATTAGAAATGGTTTATCCGAAATGATCCTACTAATTATGAAGGTCACATATTAGCCCTGTGATTATTGGAAGATTTTTGGCAAAGATGACATCGAAGTTATTCAGATTTAAATTCATCCAGTTGACTAAGAATGCAATTAAAGCAATGACTAGTTAAAAGAAATGCCTACTTAAAGAAGAGCCACTGCTTTTGCAAAAATTGATCAAACTCTTGAAATACATCTATAGCATCAATTCTATTGAAAGTGATATCATTGTCAAATCTCTTGTGCTTTAGAAAGTGAAAATTCTTTTTGAGAGAGATCATTGAAGCTCATATCAAGCAAATTACATTTTCATCTGTTGAAAGCTTGTAGAGGCTAGCTAAATATTACTAGTTTAGAAGGTTTGAGAACTTTGAAAAATATGTACTCGTGAGTTTGAAGAGGCTCATCAAATTTCTACTTGGGCTTTTAGTGAAAAACTCAAGTTAGATACTTGGAGACTAGATGTAGGCTTGGGTTATAAGCCGAATCAATATAAATCGACTACATCATTCCTCTCTCTCTTTTTAACTTTTAAATTTCTACATTATATTTTTTGTGTTTCCATTTTTGCAAAAGGCTCCTTCGCTTTTATAATAGGCTCCTTCTGTTTTCAACTTCTAAGAAGTTCTTCTCAATTTTCACAAGTGCCTTCTGTTTTAAATTGTTTTAACAGGATTTACTGTTTAGCAGGCTCTGATCTTCTAACAGGCTCCCATCTTTTAACAGGGTTCTATCGTCTAATAGACTGCTATTGTTTTTAAATTTTAACAACCCCTGTCTTTATATAAATTGAAAGTAACTTGAAATTTTTTTTAAGTCACACACAATTCACCCCCTCCTTTTGCGTGTGTTTGCTTTATCATTTAGTATCAAAGAAAGGTTTCACATTTTTTTGTTTTACAGCATGTGATAGGTCATGGCAAACATTTTGAGAAGTTTTAAATGATAATCCACCTCAAAGCCTCCGTACTTCAATGGAAACAACTATTCACATTGGAAAGAGAGAATGACCATATTTCTCCAATCTGTAGATACCGAAGTCTAATAAGCCGTCAAAGTTGGAGCTACACTTCCCACTATTGATAATGTATAAGTATGGAATGATGCTGACAAAAGAAATGCACAACTAAACGTTAAAGCAAAACATCATCTAATATGTGCGTTGTTTCCAGAAGAATATGAAAAGATATCCTACTGCTCTATGGCAAAAGAAATGTGGGATAAACTTCAAGTCACCTTTGAAGGAACGAATGAGGTAAAGAAACATATAATAAGCGTTTTAGTGCATCAATATGAAACTATTGGCATAAAATAGGGAGAAACCATAGATAAATTCTTCGGACGGTTCAATAACATCATTATGGCCTTAAAGAACTTGGGAAAGATATATCCTAATGATGAGCTCGTAACGAAGATTATAAGGTCACTATTAAAGGAATAGAGATCTAAGGTGACAGCTCTAGAAACTGCAAAAGATCTAGATACTATTTCACTCAGCTAGCTACGAGGAAACTCGATGATCCATGAAATCGAGCTTAAGTGAGATAAAGGATCCTCCTACATAAGAGGAATGACACTAAAAGTAGCCTGGTCAGGTGAGGATTTTAAAAGCTTTGAAGAAGAAGAGTCTGAAGAAGTTAGCTACGTCTGTCTTATAGCTAAATCAGGAAATGATGAGGTATATTACTCTAACTCTGATATTGAAGTTGATGAATTGAAAAATGCATATCATGAATTGTATGATCAATATAAAAGGTTGACAATGAAGTATTTCAAAGAAATTGAGAAGTCTAAGAGCAATGATGCATCTCTGAAGAGTAAGATAAAATCATTGAAATATGCAAATGAGAATTCGACGACTATGAATATGTCTCTTGAGGTGTTGATTATAAGCAAAAGGTCTCTGAAAGGGCAATTTTGGAAGAAAGAGTGTTGAGTTGGAAAATACATTGCTCAAAAATGATTTTAGAAAGGTGAGATAGTTTGAAGAAAAAGTTGCCACCTTAGAACTTGAGAAAGAGAAAAGTGCCAGAAAGATCTTATCTCCATAAAAAGGTCTACCAAATTTTATTGATGGAAGGAACAACCTTGATCCATTGCTTGGTAGTGGAAAATGCATTTTTTAAGGTCGGAATAAAATACAATGAAAACAATAGTATTAGGCCATACAAGAACTTCTTTGTCAAATCCAGCAGTAGCTATCGCCAAAACAGTAGGAACCTAATATATGGTAGACATTATATCAATTCTCATTCTTTTGTTTTATGCTTCTACTGTGGTGAATATGGTCATATTAGTCATTCTTGTAACTTTCGTAGAATGTATAAATTATCTCAAATGTATATTTGGAGACCGAAAGATCAAACTACTAACCTAAAAGAACAAAAAAAATTTGGGTACCTAAAATAAGATAATACTTTCAGATATGTTTCAAAACAGAGACAAGAGAAAATCAATAGATAGTTTGTAACATCCCGTTTTCGTATAACGGGTTGGACCAGAAAAACGGGTATACGAGAAGACCAATCAGAGAAATTAGGACAACACATCCCATGCTCATGCATTCGTGAAAATGTGATTTTTGCACATGAAAAATATCTGTACATGCATTCATGACATTCTTTTCGGTATAAGTGTGAATAAATGTGAATTTGGAAAAATATGTTTTGTGTGTGAAAAATTGAATTGGAGAGGGTCATAGTGATTTTCCAATTTTTAGAGAATTATAGGAATTTTTCGGGAATTTTTCGGAATTGTTTCCGGACCCGAAAAATTGTCAAGAGATAGAATAGGGGTCATCCGGTAGTAAAATTTACTGTCCAATGGCACTGAAAACTTAGGCATATGAAATTAAGAATTTTT
>JAOTJB010006687.1:0-11619 GCA_027123815.1 Erythroxylum minutifolium | reverse complement strand
TGTAATGTAAAATGTTTTGAATAAAAGAAAAAGTGGGCCCAAAGTAATGATCATTGATAAGAGTATTCAAAAAAAAAATTATACCGACTTTTGTTTAGTGAAGTGATGTGACACGCCACCCTCAAGGGGCACGGATTCGGATATCACTGTCGATATCTGGTTCGGGCTCGGCGGGAGTGGGGTGTTACACCGCATGTTTGTTTTTGTATATTTGATTATCAATATGTTATAAGATGGTGTTGAAATGAATTTTGAGTTGAAAAATCATTTAAAAAGTGTATAAAAGAGTGCAGAAAAATGTATGAAAAATGATAGGCATATGCTCTGTTTTTGCTGTTGTTTGCGTGAATATCATTGGGTGTTTTAGGGATAAACTAAAATGAGTTCAGAGTTAAGGAAAAAAGAGTAGTGAGGTCATGATATAGAGAGGATTAAAATTATAAGTTTAAGATGAAGTGAAGATGTTGATGGAGATGAGGAAATGTAGAAAAAATGAAAAAGCATAGA
Source organism: Erythroxylum minutifolium (assembly GCA_027123815.1). NCBI lineage: Eukaryota > Viridiplantae > Streptophyta > Magnoliopsida > Malpighiales > Erythroxylaceae > Erythroxylum > Erythroxylum minutifolium. The sequence continues at coordinate 11,112 of JAOTJB010006687.1, read as the reverse complement.
AGCTAAGATGAATATACATATATGAATATTCTGTTTTTGGTGTTGTGAGAAATTTTGATTTGTTTGTGAGTGAGTTGAGCTGAAATAGAAGAGGAACTAAGTTAGAATTGATGAATTTAGTAAAAGAGTGGAAGAAGAGATGAGGAAGAAACAAATATTTTTTTTTGCAGTTGGTGAATCTGGAGAAGAAACTGGGAAGTGCACGATCGTGACAAAAAAGGAAGAAATAAGGCAGTGCACGATCATGACATTAATGATGCACGTCATAGTACACGATCGTGACATTGCACACCCGATTGGAATTGCATGATCGTGACAATGAAGGCTTACTGAAAGGTGAAAGTTTTGAACATCCCCCATTCTTTTTGCTATAACTTCTTCTCCTGACCTCCAATTGACTTGAAATTTGAACCAAAAACTCCTAACACATTTTTCTTTCTCTGAACCAAAATTTATGGCCATATAAATTCATTCAGAAAAGATTGATTGATGAATTTAGGATGAAAATCATAAAGTGTGTTAGAATAAGATAAATGGAGTGTTTTCACATAATATACTTCGGTATTTTGGTCATATTTTGATTTATAGATATCTAAATGAGATTATTTTTTGTTTAGATTAATTTAGAGAAATATGGTTACAAATTTCCAGAAGGAATCGAATTTTATTTTTGTCTATAAGAATTTCAAAATCTGATTTGAAGTTGAGTACAGAGTACTATTATAGTTTAAAAACAGTCTGAAGTGTTTTGAGTACTGTTACAGTTTAAGAACAGTCTGAAGTGTTTTGAGTATAACTTTCAGAATACTGAATTAAATTGTATGATCTTGGTGTCACTAGAAACTTAATACATAAAGAAAAAATTTTCTAGAAGAAAGTATTGCTTAAATGCTCCATTTTCCTTATCATAATGACCATGGAAAGTTGACCTGAAAGTCTATTTTTGGAAAAAAGGCTAGAATGATCATTTGAGTTTTGAACTTATATTCGATTTGTTTTATTGAGGTGCAAATATAAGTTCAAATTATATTTATGTGAGTTTTGATGTATGAACGGTGGAAATATACCCGAGATTGTCATTGAGCATGCATTGTACATAATCCATACATACACATTTGTGCATAAATGAATACTTATAATAGTGTAAAATTATAATGTGAGTAAATGTGTATGTATTTCATGATATAGAGGAGCTTTTAGAGCGTTGATATCCAGACGTTGCTGGGACTTTAAGGCAATAGCTTTCTGGAGCAACCTGTGAGTAACCTAGATGGTCTCATTTGATTATTTTTTTTGTTTCAAATTATATATTGAATTATTATGTGAATGTGATTGTGTTGATTATGGACTTTGAAAGTCCTAGGCGTTTGATACATTAACTAGATATATTGGAAGTGCTCCTTGTATATGAATTTGACTGAATAAGTGTACTTAACACTATTATTGAATGCCAGACGAAGGTCCGATGATGAATGTGAAAATGAATGTGAATATGAAATCATGTGATTGAATGAAAATATGAGAATGTGACGCATTTCATTACATGAAAGATAAAGGCAGTTGTGATCGAAGTCGCCCGTAAAAAGAGCTTAAAGCTCAGTATACGATAAGAGCCTTTGGCTTAGTTGTTTTGTACTCGGTATCTATTAAGGGATATGAGACATTCTCTGATATAAGCTCGATATCCACAAGCGATATGGACTAGTGAAATGCACTTGATCACAATAAAATAATAAATGAAAGTGAGTCTCATATGCATTACATTTATAATTGATATGTGTATTGTAAACGATTGAAATGATCAGTATGAATACCCTGGATGTGATATGAAATGCTACATGATAAATGAGATGGTGTGAATTACCTGTTTGTCTAAGATGATGTGTTGTATGAATTGAGTGAACCATTGAGGATAGTTGCCTTATTGAGTTCACAAAACACACCAAAATTGCACGTTGACATTTCAAAACTAAGAGAGAACATTGAGGACAAAAAGATTCTATAAGAAGCATAGTTCTTATAATTTTGGATCAGAGAAATGACTCAAAGGTTGATCAGCTAAGACTGAAGGATTACATAGAAATTTTTATATAATTCCTCTTTCATGGAGTGAGTTTTGTATCTGGTTTTGATGATGTACATATTTGGATGCTTTTGTAAAATAACTATGTACATATGCGGTTTTTATGAAATGAAATGAAGAATTTGGTTTTAAAATCTTATGATGTTTATGTTTTCATATTATGATGCCATGACTAAGTTAGTGATGTGAGTGCTCTAACATACCACTCTTGCGGGGTACATATTTGGATATCACTCAGGATGTCATGGACGTGTCTTGTGAGAGTGGGGTATTACATTTTTCTTCTTTTTGACAAGCTCTATAAGACGTAAATTAGTAGGATTGTTCAGGGAAGCCTTATAAGCAAATTTAAAGCTTACCTTAGCATCTTTAGCTCTTGAAGAAATATGGCTAAAATCATTGAAGTTAAGCAACTTTAAAGGATACTTAAGAGATTTAAACTTCAAACATAAAATATATTGAGCACACCCGTCAACACTTTTATGCCAACTAGTAGTAATGATAGCCTCAAAGTTTGAGTAAGCAATCCACGTATTAAAAAACTGAAACTGCTTAGTACCTTTGGAATTAGGCAGAATGAAATCCACCACAACCGGACAATGATCAGATTCTACGGTCACATCCAAAAACTTTGCATTGCAAGATAAACCAGTATTCCCCCAATTTTGATTAATAAGAACTCAATCAAGCTTAACTCAAAGATTATTCTTATGCAAAGTGAAGAATTCCCCCTAGAAGATGCATCCTTTAACCCAAGTGCAATCCGCAAGTGTCTCACTTTCCGAGCAATCACAGTTGAAATCTCCCATGATGGACCACAGTAAAGTCATATCTTCTCTAAAACCCATCAAATGTTGCCACAACTCTCTCCTTTTGGTGACACTATACAATCTATAAACAAATGTTAAGATAAATACAGTTTGACATATAAGGCATTGAATACAACAGTGTATATATTGCTCTCCAACGTCTAACATATCACATCGGACAAATAAAGGATTCCACATAATAATCATCCTCCCCCCAACTATTGCATCAAAATTGTGAGAATGGTTCCACCCTGGGAACCTATTCTTCATAACCAAATTAAGTTTATCCAATGACAAGTTGTTTCAATAACACACCAAAAATGAGAATCATATTGTCTAAGAAGATCAATAACACAATTTTGTCTTGAAGTCTTATTAAAACCTCGAACATTCCAACATAAGATCCTCATTTTTCACCAATAGAGGATTGGTCTCCTCCAAGCCTTTTACCACTATCCCTGTTTCTGTTACCATGGGTATTTTCTCGAATAACCACACCTTGATCACGTATAACATGATTACCATAACCAATCTTTTGCTTCAAACGATTGTTCGTATATACCATACTTTCTTTACCTTTATTATTCTTCACATACCTACGATTGCTCGTTGTTTGCCATTGGTTTTCCTTGACCACATCCACATCTTGTTCATTTACCTTCTCATCATTGCCCTAGGGGGCTACATTGCAGATCATAGACCTGCTAGTAGTGGGCTGTGCTGTTCCCTCACTTGTGCTGGAGCGCTCTGTAATGTTGCTCACATTTGCCTGCACTGTTGTCCCGGCAGCTCTTGGGCGCGCTGCTTCCTTGTCCATGCTTGTATGCTGTACTAGTCCTTTACCTATGCTCGTCTGCAATAGTGCCTCACTTGTGCTTGGGAGCATTTCACCCTCTTCCGATTGCCCCTGTTTCTCTCTAGAGCTTGGCCTAGTATCACCTAGTTGCATATGTTGCTAGACCAAACCTGTAACATCCTTCACATCTTTTTCCGGCCCAACAGTCTGCTCTTCCTCCACGATCACCCCTTGCTTGTCACTCTCTGCCTCACCTATGCTTGGGAGCATTTTACCCTCTTTCGATTGCCCCTGTTTCCCTCTAGAGCTTGGCTTAGCATCACCTAGTTGTAGTGTTGCTAGACCAAACTCGTAACATCCTCGACACCTTTTTCCAGCCTAATAGTCTACTCTTCCTCTACGATCACCTCTTGCTTGTCACTCTCATTTCTAACAGTCTTCATTTCCTTCCTTTTTTTTTTTGCAATAGTCATACAATTAAAGGGATCATGTCCAAATTTTTTACAAAAATAGCAAGAGTTTGGAAAGGTCTCATACACTACCTTCTACAAATAACATACTCCCCTTGGTGATTCAACTTCAAACGAGATTACCGGTCTTTTTGATACATTAAGTTCTACAAGGATTCTCCCAAAACCAATATGAGACTTCATACTTGTGACTTTGTCCTTACATATTGGTTTTCCCACACGTGATCCTAATTTTCCTAATCCCTTTGCATTCCATAATTTAAGAGGCACATTTGGCAATTGCACCTAACCTGGTACCTCCATAAATTCCTTATAATCAAAGGAAAATCCATGTGGCAACTGTTTAAGCAAAAGTGTTTTTCCAAACACTATGTATGGTCCTCCCGCAAGCACATTGGTATGGAATACTTCATTGTCAAATTGGAAAATGACCCACCCTTGATCGTGTGGTAATATTTTACACTTGACATTCCATTTAGTTATCAATCCTTCTATTGCTTTCAACCCTAGGAATCTACCCGTAAAGCAACCCACAAGACAAAGCCCCCACTCTTTCTCAATAGGTACGATATCATCAAGATCCGTAGTCACTTTATCACCAACCTCCATAAATTCCAATTGAATCCATTGCTTCAACTCACAATTGTTCTTGAACAAGCTAACGAATGATGGTTTTGAAGGGTTTGATTTTTTCTCATCCACCCCATCATATATACCTCTTTTTTGTGAGTTAGGCAGTTCATCAAACACCTTCATTGCACTTCTTTCTTTCTCTCCCTTCTCTTCTGAAGACGTTGAATCCATTCGTTAGTTTCATATTCAAACATTGTTGGTTTTAGGCATGGCTATAGGAATTAGTTATAAGTCTATTACAAGTTGCTAGAAGTTGTTTAGATTCCAATGTAACAAACTAGATTCTAAATACTTTCCAGCTTATTCAACTGCTACATATACAAATACATTGCATTGCTTCTGACCATATGAATAAGAAACACAATTCCATCGAATTCTTCTTCTTTTCTTCATGGTATCAAAGCTGATGCTCGATCCAAACAGCAATTAGTTTCTTCTATGTGTTTTCATCCAAAAAGCTTAGATAAGCTATGGCTAGAAGGAGCTATGCTCATGCCTGACAAACACAAGAAGAAGAAGGATCTAGATCTAATGAAGAAGAAAGAACCAAGAATGTGGATCAACGATCAAATTCCTATATTGAGGACACCACACATATCACACGAGGAAAACCACGGTATAGGCCCGAATCAACAAACAATGACAATCCAAGTTTGATCCTTGTAAGTTTAGTGTTAAACGGGAAAATTTCATTTCATGGAAAAGATCCATGCTATTAGCATTGAGTGTAAAAAGGAAAACAAATTTCATTTTAAAGGATGATGTGCCATATGTTGACTCAAATGAGTTTGCACAGTGGAAAGAATATGATGATTTGGTTTTTTCTTGGATCATAAATTATTTATCAAGAGAATTGGAAGATGTTTTTATGTTTGCTCCTTCTTTTAGGGAATTATGGAAAGAAATTGAACAAAGGTATGGAGAAAGTAACGGCCCTCTTATTTTTCATCTTCGAAGAGAGATTTGTGGATCAAGGCAAGGAAGTCTTTCCATAGTGAATTTTTTCAACAAAATTAAGAGAATGTGGGATGAATATGCTATGTTGAAACCTACATCAACATGTAGATGTGGAGGCTCACGAATTATACCACATGAGATCTGTCAAGAAGAGCAACTCATGCAATTTCTTTCAGGCTTAAATATGGAATTTGATCATGTTAGATATCAAATTTTACTCATGGATCCTCTTCCATCAGTACATAAGGCTTACTCAATGCTTTTAAAGATTGAAAAACAAAGAGATGCGACTGTAAAAATACAAAATGACTTTGTCAATACTGCTGCCTCAACTACCAGATTTCAGAACAATCGTTTTGACCATAATAATAACAAGAAAAACACTAAAGCAAGCAAGAATAAAAAAGACAAATATTTTATGTTTTGCAAGAAAGGGGGATATGAAAGATCAGAATGCTTCAGGTTGAATGGGTAATCCTGAATAATATAAAGGCAGGAAGTTCACGAAACTTGGGAAAATCGTAGTTCAAGCAAATCTAACTCACTAGGTACAAACACCATTGGAAGAATCAGATTCAAAATCATATATGGAACAAAACTGCAATCAAGATATATAGTTAATGGTGTAGAAAGAGGTTCAGAAAATTCTAAAAGGAAAAATGATACAAGATTGTGGATTAGGTGGTGCCGAATTCACTGCATTTGCAGTAGCCTGTGCAGGTAAATCTCATTCCATATCTGATTCTGTAAGTTTTGAACCATGGATTATAGATTCAGGGGCAACAACACATATAAGCAATTCATTATCTCATATGAAAAATATTAAAAAGCTACATTTTCCTAAGCGGGTATATCTGTCAGATGGTTCAATCAAATTGTTACTCACGTAGGAGATGTAGCTTTCAGTTTAGGGTTCAAGATATTACAAGTGCTTTATGTGTCACAGTTTAAGCATAACTTGCTATCAGTTAGCATATTGCTCAAGGATTAGTGCTTGAGTGTCTATTTCTTGCCTAAGAATTTGCAAGACCAGGATTATGAAGAGGTGGTGGCTATTGGGATTTTAATCAATGGTTTATATTGCATTACTCATTCCTCATTTGATCATTCAATATTGCAGCAATTTAGTAGTAACTCTCATTCTGTTTTTACTGTAAGCAATAGCCTAGATGGCAGTATTGAACTCTGGCATAGAAGATTAGGACATATGTCCAAGGAAAAGTTGAGGCATGTTTGTAACTTTCCCCATTCGAATAAGATGGTTGTTTGTGATACTTTTCACAAGGCAAAGCAAGCTAGAAAATCTTTTTGTGACAACAAAATTCAATCAACAAAACCTTTCAAATTGTTACACACTGATTGTTGGGGGCCATATAAACGAAAATATTTAACTGGTGATAGTTACATGTTAACCATTGTGGATGATTTCACTAGAGTCGTTTGGACAATTCTGTTTAGAAGCAAGGATCATGTTGTTCATTTAATTGAAGGGTTCTTCAAACTGGTCTGCACACAATTTAACGCACATATCAAGAAGATTCGCACTGATAATGGGGTAGAATTCACTAAGAGTAGCACATAACTTATTTTACATAAATATGGTGTGATTCATCAGAAAACATACACCTATACCCCACAACCAAATAGGGTTGTTGAAAGAAGGCACAGGTCTTTGGTTTCTAATGCTAGGGCTTTATTAAAGTAAGCGAATATGTCAACAAGATTTTGGAGAGAAGTTTTGCTCCATGCCACTTGCTTGCTAAATGTTTCACCAACAAAAGTGTTAAATTGGAAGAGTCCTTATTAGGTTCTGTATTAAAAAAAAACTTGATTATACTTAGTTCAAGGTTTTTGGTTGTTTGGGGTGTGTAATGAATGTCAATCCTCATAAAAACAAGTTTGATAACATGACTTTTCCAGGGGTATATTTGGGAGCATCTCCAAGACAGAAGGGGTGGAGAATATACAACATGGACACATGCCAAATTAGTGTGTCTCGAGATATGAAATTTTATGAAGAACAATTTCCTTACCTGTCAAGTTACACTCACCCTGACCAAGATGTGAATGATCTCTAACTATCCACTGTCTTACCAAATAGCTTCAATGTCGATCCATTACACATATCTCAACAATAGGCAACATGTTTAGAATCTGCTGAGAAAAGTGTTCATTATGGTTTGCGTGTTTATACATACACAACATATTTCACAATTCTCAGAATCAGCTCACACAAACTCTCAAATAGCAGAAAACAGCAGGTCTTCTGTTGAAAGAAACTTGCCACAGTAACCCCACACTCAAGATGCTAAATGAAGACATTCAAGCAGACCAAGCATACCACCAACTTGGTTATATGATTTTGTTGTTAATCAGATTCATTCTGATACTTCCATAAATGTTTTTCAATACACAGATGCTCACTCAACCTGCCTTGCTAATATTACAAAAATCCATGAACCAAGAACATACCATGAGGCAAAGGAAGATCCAAATTGGATCAAAACAATGCAGGAGGAGTTAAAAGCTTTAGAAAAGAATCAGACTTGGCAGTTGGTCTCATTACCAAAAGGGAAGAAAGCCATCACGTCTAAATGGGTGTTTAGGATTAAATATGCCCCTGATGGATCAGCCTCTTGATACAAGGCCAGGTTGGTAGCTCAGGGATATGATCAAGATTTTGGTATCGATTATCACGATAGTTTTTCTCCCGTTACTAAGGTGGTCACAGTCAGGGTGTTTCTATCAATTGTAGCTTCAAATCGTTGGCTAATACCTCAGATTGATATCAATAATTCTTATTTACATGGGTCAATTAATGAGGAGATTTACATGCTTCCTCTAGACGGCTACACCAAAGCAAGCAAGAATCAAGTTTGTAAGCTCTCAAAGTCCCTATACGGATTGAAGCAAGCAGGAAGACAATGGAATAAAGCCTTTACTGACAAGCTCCTGTAAATGGGATTTGTAAAATTAATACATGATTACTACCTCTTCACCAAAAATACATCAACAGACTTCCTAACTCTTATAGTATATGTTGATGATATTCTCATTACAGGCACTTTTGTTCAGCTAATTTAGAATGTGAAACAACAGTTGGATGCTTGTTTTACTATCAATGACATGGGAGAGGCCAAATTCTTTCTTAGATTTGAATTGGCTAGATCATAGCAAGGAATGTTAATTTCGTAGACGAAATATATTCATGATTTGGTTTAAAATGCAGGATTATTAAATTCACAACCGGTTACTAATCCTTTCCCTTCAGGGGTTCAAAACTGCTGATTTTGAATTATATGACAAACTGGACATTTATCGAAGGTTAGTAGTTAAGTTGCTATATCTAGGCCTTACAAGGCCTGATATATCTTTTGTGACTCAACAATTAAGTTAGTATATGACTGCCCCCATAAGAATTCAGATAGATACATCCTTACACGTTGTTAAATATTTAAAGGGTACTAATACTATAGGGTTATTTTATGCAGCTGATAACAGTTTCGGTTTATAAGCATACTGTGACTCCGACTGCGGAAGTTACAAAGTCACTCGACGATCAGTAACAAGATATTGTATTTTTCTTGGAACATCCTTGGTTTCTTCTAAATCAAAGAAGCAAAATACTGTTAGCAAAAGTTCCGTAGAGGTCGAATACCGTGCTATGGCTACAACCTCTTATGAACTAAAATGGTTGACATATCTTTTTGGGGAGTTCAAACTTAATCCTACCCTGCCTATACCCTTGTTCTGCGACAATCAAGCTGCTATTCACATAACAGCTAATCCTGTTTTTCACGAGCGTATAAAACATGTCGACATTAACTGTCACATTGTCAGGGAGCATCTAGTTTTAGGATTTATCAGCACACCTTATGTATCTTCCTTTATTCAGATTGCTGATTTACTTACCAAGCCTTTAACTTCTACACAAATGCATTCAGCATTAACCAAGATGAAGCTATTTCAATTTACTTCATCTTGAGGAGGGGGTGTTGGTTTCAGGCATGGCTATAGGAATTAGTTATAAGTCTGTTATGAATTGTTATCTGTTACGAGTTGTTAAAAGTTGTTTAGATTCCAATGTAACAAATTAGATTTTAAATACTTTCCAGCTCATTCAGCTGCTACATATACAAATACATTGTATTGCTTCTGACCATATGAATAAGAAATACAATTCCACCGAATTCTTCTTCTTCTTATCTTCAGATATAGTATCATCATCTTCCTCCATGGAAGTAGTATCTTCCTCCTCCAAAACCTCGCCTACTCCCACTATTACCCTGCAACCCACACCGATGCCCCTTCTAACCCCACCAGTTGTATCATCACCAGTGTGCCTACCTTTACCTACACCCACTGCTTCATCATATTCCACCCTCCTAACCCTCTCACATGGCACCCCAACTATGCGCTTACCTTTCGTAGATCTTATTTTAGCATCTAAAGTTGCTGCAACATTGTTCACTTCCAATCCCTTTTCTGCATCAACTGACACTGCACAACCATCCGCAGACATGCCTGCCTTTACCAAAGCTAGACTTGATTCCGCCTTCAACCCTCCCACACTATCTTGGCTAAAATTATATGTACATATACACGGTGTGACTTAGCAAGTCACAGCTGTGACTTCCAAATTATACTTCTTTATCTTTGAACCTTTATGACTAATAATGTCTCTTCACACCCTTCCACTGTTTTCATCTTTCAAATGCTTCTTATGCTTTGAATTTAACAATCAATGTGCCCATAATTATAAACAAGTTACTATTTTATAGTATGATTTTGATAAAGTACGACTATGATGTTTTGATTTGTGCAAATTATAATTATTCTTCAATTTTAGATTGTAAATTACACACACTGACATATAAAATAATTCACAATGATTTTTTAATTTATCATTGTATATGTTAATATATTATGTATATATGTACATATGCACGGCTGTGAATTGTAAGTCATAGCTGTAATTACTCGAAATAATCATAATGCCCATTAATTACGAAATAATACTCTACAAAATTTATTTCATGATTCATAACAAAAATTATAACTTAACAATTAACAACCTGATTAATAATAATAATAATAATAATAATAATAATAATAATAATAATAATAATAATAATAATAATACCAATTAATTAAAAAATTATTTAATTCATTAGTTAAGTGATAATTAATTGATTGGTTAATTATAATATATTATGCACCTGTGACACACACACACACACACATATTAAAATTAAGTATCGTTAAAATTTTTAAGTTAATTAAAAGTTTCTTATATCATTAATAAACAAATTTATTTACTAATTAATTATAATATATAATAAATATATGTACAAATTTGATTAT
>JAOTJB010006648.1:0-11620 GCA_027123815.1 Erythroxylum minutifolium | reverse complement strand
GCTTGCTCAAGAATCATTTCTCCACCACTAAACAAAATGAACCTAATGTATAAATCAAAGGGGCGTTATAATTGTTATGAGGCTTAGGTAAGGTATGATAAAAGGAACTTTTTGGCTAAAATTGAAGGGAATCATACAAACTTATCCATACAAATTTCAACTTAAATCAAAATTCACTTGATTCAAATGACATCTCTTTCAATAACTGTCTTTTCATTTTTTTCATCTTCTTTTTTCTTTTCTTTTTCTTTCTTTTTTCTAAAACAAAAATATCAAAGAGGAGATTTTGTTTTTTTTAATACTTCTCCTCTATTCTGTAAAAATCAAAACAATGGAACTTGAATCTTCTAATTAACTTTTGATGGAAATAGTTAAAATCCTATGCAAATAAGCTCGATTCAATTCCTTTAATTTAAAGGGTTCAAAATCATTAAAGATATTAACAACAAAAGGGTAAATTTAGCTTTTAACAAGGTTATTATGCAAGAAAGAAATGTTAAGGCTCAAATTGGTTTTCTAAGGATAAAAAGTGAGTTAGGTTTGTTTATGTCAAAAATGGCTATCCTAAATGCCCTCATCATCTTTATACACAAATTCATCAAAAATGTGATCTCAACACGTATTCAAAAGCAAGTTCTAACATAAACAAGCTATGTTTCATAACACACAACAAAAAGATATGTATGAGCATATACGTGATAAACACTCTTAGGCTCAAAGCTCACGTAGGTGTCAAAAATGCATCAAGTCTTGCACACTTTTAATGAACAAAACGAATGAGATACTTGAAAAATTTTAATGAAAACACTAATCATGCTTGTCTCTCTCATGTATTAGATTTTAAACTGAAAATGCATCCTAACTTAAGAATTATTCATGAACAATAATCTAAAAATTATGAAGCTATCATAAGGAATAATTAATATATGAATCAACATATCATAAGTCCAAACACAAATCACAAAGTTTATCGTAATGAAAACTCGCTCCACCTAAATCATACATTGTCCCTAATGTATGCATAAGATACTCACAACTCAATAAAATAATAAGAAAATTAAAGCACAATAGAGGACTTCCCTGAATTGTGAGTATTTGAAAATTATCCACGCATGCTTCTTTTTAGTACCAAATTCAAAACTTGTCGTAAATTGACGATGTGAATTAGCATTCATCAGTGATTTTCCTTTCACTGCAACCTTAGTAATAGCTTTAGAATGCCCTATAATACTGAACAATATAAACAAAAATCATTTGGAAAAAGATTAAAAACAACAAAATAATAATTATAATTGAACTGAAAGGAAAATAAAAGAATTTAATTAAAACTTAGAAAATGAGTGGGGGTGTGAAGGTTTTTTTGTGATGCTACTGCCGCTGCTTACTACAGGAAGTGGCTGAGTTTGTAATGGAGATGTTTTGGAGACACTCTAAATCCATTGGACCTGCTGGTGGCACGTTGGTGTTTACTTATGGTAAAGCAGATGGTCTGCGTTGTTTTATGAAGAATGAAAACAAAACGTAGGTGCGAGGGATGACTGGTGAAGGTTATTATGGGTTGGGTTGGTTGAGGAGTGTTGTTTGCGTTATGGGTTGGTGAGTTGCGATGGTGGTCTGTGGAATAGTGCTAGGTGTTTTCTTTGGTCGACCATCGTGAAAGGCAAGTCAATTTTTTATTGCGTTGTCGACTATAGTGGATGTCTACTACTGTGTTCTTGTGTAAGGGGTGCATTTGTAGTGGAGCATTGGGCTGCTGTGTGGGAGGCACTACAAGAAAATCATGGAATAGCGTCGGAAATTTTCCAACAGACAGAAAACCAACACTATTTATCGACAAAACATTACTGTCCGTCGGTAAATAAACTATACTGTTTATATATAGTGACGGAACTATATATCAGTCAGTAATTCTGGAGGGAAAGAATTTTGCGCAAAATCTCCGACGACATATAGAAACGACACAACCTACGGTGTCTGAATAAATTGCAGGAACAGTTCTCAAAATTTAATTGCTTTGGATAGATACCGATAAACATAATTCTGTCAAAAATTTACCGATAGAATAGACACCACCATCGGTAATAATTACGGGAATTGCTCCAACAATTAATTAGCTTAAATATATTCCATCAGTAACTGTAGGCTACTTGTTAAACCAAACGATTCCATCAGTGATTCATCGATTTTAACACGAACACATGGGCGTTTCATCAATTGTACCAATGGACTAAGTTTTTATGTCGCAAAAAGAGCGGTAACCGCAAGTGCTAAAGTGATTTGGAAATTCAAATATTGACGGAATTTAGATTCCGTCGATAAATGTCAACAATTTACGTTGTTTTTTGGTTAAAGACGACAAGGTAAACCCTAAATTACTGATGAAATATATATTCTGTCGGTAATTTAGTGCCTTTAACTCATGTTGCCTCGGCTCTACCCCCTACTCGTTTCTTCTTCTCTCCTCGTGATCGCCCTCTGTTTTCTGACACCCTCTCTTGCATTTTCCAGCTATTTTTCGACTATTTACTTACTCATCGTGCGTTGTTTGAGGTAAGCTCTCTAACGGGTGTGTTATTTCTTCCAAAAAAAGCATGTTTTTTAAGTAAATCACACGTTAGTATAAACTTTACGTACAAGAAACTCGATACACAAGAAGGGGGTTGAATTGTTGTATCCTTTTTGTGAATAAAGAATCTTGCTAAGAACTTCTCTTTCTTGTTAAAATGATATCACAAAGTTTATATGAAAATTATTGCTTAGGTAAATCGTAAGTAACTTCTTTATAATTGTTTAACAACAAAATAAACTGAAGTAAGAAGCAAAGAATAGACACTGCGATTTTATACAGGTTCACCCCAAACTGTGAGCTACGTCCAGTCCTCAGAACTCATCTGAGTGTTTCACTATACTCCAAACAATTACAAGTATTCTTTCTTCCCTTCCAGAACCTCTTTAGGTCTCTTACAAAGTATTCTTTCAGCTGTCTTAGCCTCTCCAGGATATCTGCCTTTTCTTTCTCTCACTAGAAAAAGATTGTGAGCTTTTGTTACAGAGATTAGCTCTCTTCGTATCACACTACAGAATTTCTCTTTTGTCTAACTTTCTCTAAAATTGCTAAGAGTCTCTAAGTTTTCTTCTAAGAATTCTCTAAAAATTGTAACATCTTCGACTACGACTAGTATTTATAGTCTTCATCTCTAACTGCTTCTTGATTCTTGATAACCGCTTCTTAAATCTTGATAACTGCTTCTTTAGTTGAGTTCTGTAACTAACTCTAACTAAATAACTGTCTAACGTGCCAATGTATCTTCCTGGTATCTTCTATGTTTTTTACATCTGCGTCTGTGTTGCTTTTGCGTCTGCGTCTGCGTCTGTGTTTTGTGTTTGCGTCTATGTTTATACTTTGCGTCTGCATATGCGTCTATGTTTATACTTTGCGTCTACATTTCCTTCTGCGTCTGTATCTGTACTTTTTCTGCACACTTAACACACTTGTCAAAAATGTTCATTTGTTTCTTGACTTAACATTCTTCACTCCAGAAAATTGCATTTGACAAACTGTGCTCTATTGTTATTTTCACTTAGTTCTTTCTCTTCTGCTAGATGACATGTTTGGATAGAGTGTGGGCATCAACCATTATGAAATTAGCTTGTGTAGAATACGATATTTGAGTTAGTTTTCTTCATCTAAATAATGATGTTATTGGGGAACTGCTTTTGATGTGATATTGTTAAAAAATTTCATTCTTGCTTATAATGATGCATTTATTACTATACAGTTATAAGAAGAAACATGCAAAGCAAATAAAAAAACTAATGTAAAGGTGAGACTATTAGATCTTCAAAAGGTTGACCCTTTCCAAATCTTTTTTGAAACTAGAGAATTGACATATTGTTTGTACAAGGATAGAGTTAAACTCAGCAATGAAGCTTAAGTGTACTTTATGACTTCCAAGATAATAAGGTAGAATTTGGGAATGGTGGTTGTGGCAATTGACAACATTTTCTTAGATATAATGACTGTATTCTTATACAATTATTATTATTGTAATATACCACTTCTACAAAGCATATGCCTGAACATCCAGAGGATATTCGAGAATATACCCTATAAGAATGACATGTTAGAACAGTCAAATTAACTTATTATGGCATCACACATAACACAAGTATTAAAAATGGTCAAATCTTCTCATTATATTTACGAAATAAACTTACTTACATTGTACCATTACTATTAATATCCTTGTATTTACATTACATAACATTTGAGAGTTTACAACTCCACACAAAATGTTTAACACGAAATGATAAGCGAAACAAACACATCCTAACTAGACTCCCCAGACATCAACTGACCAAACCTTTGAGTCATTCTTGTTCTTAAAATAACAATACAAGAATTCTACTTGGTTTCCATAGAAGCTAGAACTCCCTTGTACCTGAAAATCAATGTTACAATTTTGATGAGTTTGCAAACTTAGTAAGTGAACCATCATCGATGTGCTCACTCCAGCCAGAGCATAAATGTCAAGTATACAACCATTTTTAAGAAGTTTATCACATCATCCAATATCAAATGTCATATCACATTTTGTTATATTTCAACAATTACATGTATAACATGTATAAAAACATTTCATAAAACTATTTCAGAACAATCCATTAATTCATCTGAATCATTCATATGATTCATGTAAAGTTATATATATGCAAATACATATATGACTCCATTTTCATTTTACTTTGTTGTGATCGAGTGCCTATTTACGGTCTCGTATTTGTTGTGGATAAGTGGCCCATTTCATTTACTGTGCCATATTCGTTGTAAATATTGGGCTCATTATTAATTAAGCCTGTGGCTCTTTGTATACAATTCTTGAGATTAAAGATCGTTTTCACATTGGTCACTCCGGTCACAACTTTTTTATCTAATTATATATATCAATGTAATGGAACACAACAATTCACATAATATGCTATCAATATTTTTCATTCAATGTGTTCAAGCCATTTATCACATTCTTCAGACTTGAGTCTGGCATTTAACTTTCAGTTGAGTACACATTCCATATTACACATGCAAATTTAAAACACTTCCATAGACAGTCCCAAGTATCACCAACAATGTCCAGAATCATAACAATAAGATAAGTAACAGTTCATTAACTGAAAGTTAACCAAAAACAATTCAATAATATTGAGAAACATCTAGGTTAACTCACAGTATGCTCCAGGTAAGCTATTGCCTTGATGATCCGGTAATGTCTGGATATTGATAATCAATTTGTGCTTCTTTAGTGATAGAATACACATATGTTTTATACATTACTAAGTTGATCAATCATATGATTATTCATTTATTCATACATATATATATATATATATATGTATATATATATGTCATATTTAATGCATGCTCAATTGGCTTTCCGAGCATATATCCTTATTCATAGAACCTGACCATTCAAACATCATAACTTGTACAAATCTAGTTTGTAATTAGGTTTATATCTTAATTAAGTTTAATTACTTTAAATTCATTAATCAACATTCACCAACATTTTCTAGTAATATATATTCACACAATTTACTAATTCTTATTCATTCATACCTAGTTTATGCTACTCATATCCTTTGGATCACATTTGCATTCATAAGGACACCTTCATTCCTTTAACACTCATAAATTCCAGATTTTAGATATATTGATTTCAAAACAATCCATTCTTTAATTTAAAACATCAGTTAACAACCTAAACTTATCAAACCCTTAACCAATTAATCAAACATCAATTTAGGTTCATTTCAAACCTTAATCAAGTCCAAATACACCCAAGTAAAGTAACTAATCCTTAGTTAACTCAGCAATTACTCAAAACAAAAAAATTTCATTTCAAAGCATTGCCCATGATCATGGAGGGCCTTCCCATGATTGTGGGATGAGTGAACCAAATTTTCACTCTCCATTTTCCTTCAATTTCTCTAGATTCTAACGCATTCATACAAAATTCAAAACATCATCAATTTCATCTCTAATTCCAATTCAAAATCTTTCAATTTGCAGCTCATAAACTATTTATCATTCATGTATATAAAATAAAAACATAAACTTTCATTTACTTTGTAGTATCCATTTTCCCATACTAAGGGTTAGAACCTAGATAACTATACATGAGAACCATTATCGAGAAATTATAAGGTGCATTGCATACTCATACGTATCAGTAGCATACACACACGTATGAATTGATTTTTATACACATTGTAATGACCGTGTGAACTCATTTGGCATATTCTAGGGTATAAATGATTTTAAGGTGATTATGATGTGAATAGTGAATGTTATGTCTTGAAAATTGATTTGGTGAGTATAAATATTAATTTAGAATTTTTGGTGAAAATTTGGGAAATTTATGATACTTATGAATGTTTATGGACTAGGAAAAATGATAAGTGGTAAGATGATTGATAAATGGTAGTAGAATTAAGTGTCAAATGGCAGTAGAAATTATTAATGAGTGACGTTAGGATTTATTGACAAATATCATAGAAAATTGGGAGACAACAGGATTAGAAACTGGAGACAAATGGACTAGTTATTAAAGAGGACCCATTGCGGTACTTTCAATTGCAAGACCATTGTTCATTTGTTCTTCACTTTTGGCTAAATGCTCTCTCTTCATTTGTTCTTCATCTTCTTCATTTGTTCTTCTCCATTTATGACACCTTCAACTCTCACCATCCTGAACTTTTCGCTCGTCATTCACTTGGTACTTCCACTTTTGTTTTCTCCATCTTGTTACTAAAAGAAACCAAACCTACTCCACCCTCCATGATAATGATCGTGTAGCTTAAGGAGTTAGGGTTTCTTGGAGATTTTGAAGAAACTTTGCGTAAATCAATTAAGTAGCATATTATGTTTCATGGCTTGCTTGATAGACATGTTTTTGATGATAGTTTAAAAGGAGAAATGATTAAGAAAATGATGTTGAAAATATATGTAAGGTGGATGGAGAATGGCAATCTTCATAGGTTGTTTAAATATAAACATATGTGATGATAGTTTGAGATTAAAGGATAAGGAAAATGGAGTTGATTTTATACTACGTCATGGATTAATAAATGGACATATTCATGTCATATTTTTATGTTTATGATGGGTAATAGATTATGGAATGTTATAGTATTGGATTGATAGTAAAATGGTGATTGAAGAGTGATAATTGTTGATAAAGACATGAATATTTATTGATGTTCTGTTTACATATAATGATAAATAATATATTATGCATTGTGTTTATGAATGATTAATAGTGAAATTGGTGTTAGAATGAGAGTTGATAACTGATGAATAAAGAGATATGTATATGACCTGTTTTGTGTTAATGGATGAGTGTAGAAATGAGAATGAATGAATAATTTAAATATTTTCTGTTTTCGGTATATGGGAAATGTGAGTTATAATTTGCTATCTAGAAATGAATTAGAGTGCGTTTGAAGTTAAAGAAAAAGCAAGCGTAATGTCTTGAAAAGAGAAGAAATAAGATGATAGTTTAGAGATAAAGTGAAGTTGATAATGAAGATGAAGGTATGCTGAAATATTTATGAATGTATGGATATTTTGATGTCCTATTTTTGTTTATAAGATGAACAATGATTTATGATGTGTTTGAAAAATGTTTTGAGTTGGAAACGAGGCGAGAATGAAGGAGAAATAAAGTAGAAATGATTAATTGAGAATAAGACGATTTGGTTGTAACAAAAATCGTGGGAATGGCCATTATGTGAGATCTCCTTCTTTTATTTGATGCTCGAAACAACAAATGCTAGGGTACTTTCATATGATGCATTTAGGCTTGAATAAGGCATGAAATGAACTTAGTATGATAATGGATTAATTGATTAAATGTGTGATATGCTTAGGGTGATAATCAAGTTTATAACTTAAGCATGGATGATTGATATCAATGAGAAAAATTCTGGAAATGATGTTATAAGAATGAAAGTGAACCCTATGAATGCTAATGTGATTCAGTGAAGATGAGTAATATGTATTAAGTAAGAATGAATGATAACTTGAATATTATGTGATCATATGATGTTAGAAAAGAAATGATGAATGATTGAATTATGATATTAGAATAACCAAGTTCTTTCAGCTATGAACCTAAATGCAAGCTTGATATACACAAATGATGATGTTTAAATGACCAAGAGATGTGATTAAAGAAACATACTCGGAATAGTCAAATTGAGCATGCATTATACATTACACATATACATATATGTATGATTGAATGTTTATGTGATTGTGCAAATTAGTAATGTATGCACAATGTGTGCATTACCTGAAGTTGATACACAGGATTGAACGTCAGTGTCCAGATGTTTTCAGATCATGGAAGCAAATGCTAATCTGGAGCATACTGTGAGTCGACCTAGATGGTCTTAAATTGATTGATTACTTCTATTTAAATTTTTATATTGAACTGATTATGATGTGATTGGAAATAATTCTGGACATTAATAGTCTGAGGAGTTTAATAAATGTGAATGTATTGGCAGAGCTTCATTGAATGTGAATGAGAAAGCAATAAGTGTTCTCAACATTTTTTTGAATGTGGGACATAGATCTAATGAAAATGTAAGAAAAAGTGCAGGTGTACTAAATAAATGTGATTGACTACATATATGTGAATTCATGCATTTCATTACATGATATGCATAAACAGATAAAAGTAGTTGTGATAGGAGTAGCCACCAAAAAATAACTTAAAGCTCAGATTGTGATTAAGAGCCAAAGGCCCACTAAGTATAATGATCCCAATATCCCCAATGAATATGGGACAGTTGTCAATGAGTTAAAAGGCACTCAGTTATAGTAAATTATTAACTGAAAGTGAGTCACATGTGTATTGCATATAAATAAATTAATATGCATTAAATGAATAATTGAAGTGAGATATATGTACTGTTCCAAAACTGAAGTGTGAAACGATGTGCAAATTCTGAATATGTGAATTGTTTATGAATATGAATATGTGAATTGTTCTCTGTTGCTGTGAGTGAGCCCATTGAGGATGATTTGCTCACTGAGTCCATTGAGGATGATTTGCTCACTGAGCCCACAAAACTCAACAAAATTGCAACGTTGTCTTTCAAGCTCAGAGGAGATATCCAGTTAAACAAATTAGAGTATAGTCCCTGAATTCTGACTTGAGCTAAGGGTCAAGATCAGTTTGCACCTGTATATTACTTTAATCATTTTGTATTAAGATTTGTATTCCGTAACTGTTGTTTATTGTATTTGTCAATTGTAAAATATAATGACATTCAAGATTGAGTATATTTATAAATGTAACGAGCCAAATTGAGCTTTAGTTGTAAAAAAAATGTGTTGTTGCTTGAATTCAAATCAAATGTGATTTTGTAATGTGTGAAAAATTTGCATTGAGTTTGATTGACTATTGTAGTGTGCCACTATCGTAGAGTTTGTTCTCAAATATCTTCGATACGTTCGGGGATATACCATATGTGTAACATCCAGTCCCCAAATCAAGGGTTAGAACCAAAGACTTCTGTAATGGAGAAAAAAGCAACGAGATAGTTAAAAAAATGGCATCTCATGCTCATGCATAATGTTAGCATACAGACTTTTGAATTTGAATTTTTGTATACATGGAAATAATTGT
Source organism: Erythroxylum minutifolium (assembly GCA_027123815.1). Taxonomy (NCBI): domain Eukaryota; kingdom Viridiplantae; phylum Streptophyta; class Magnoliopsida; order Malpighiales; family Erythroxylaceae; genus Erythroxylum; species Erythroxylum minutifolium. Next base: position 1,925 of record JAOTJB010006648.1, on the reverse strand, counting down.
ACATGCACTCATTGACATTCCGGGTAAAATTGAATTATAATGGGATATGTGGAAATTTGCGGTTACAATGATAAAATAATTTTAGATGGTGGATTGAGAATTTATAATGGACTACAACTGTACTAAATGGATTTTGGATAGTGAATGATAAAAATTTACATAAGTGGAAATATTGAGGAAATAAGCTAGAATGGATAGACTAAGCAAAAGAGAGGATTTGAGATGAAGGAGGTGGCGAACGGTGCTGGAAAATGTATAGATGTAGTATTTCACTGAACATGAATATGTATTTTAACCATAACTTGATCTATAGGCATCCAAATGTGATGATTTTAAATTTAGATTAAACTAAAGACGTGTGGCTATATTTTTCATGAAGAAATCGAAATTTAGTTCTATCTTTAAGATTCTTAAAATTTGACATGAAAATGAGAAATGGGAACAGTACACTATTGGATGGATGTATATGTTGTGTTCTGATTTGAGTGTACAAGAATGTGCTATATTTTAAGTGTTTATGACCAAGTAGAGAATATGAAATGTGTATGGATGATGTTGAGTTGAAATTAGGTATACTTGAAGAAGTATCCACTTGAGATGATGAAATCAAATAAGTTAGAGAAGTTGGCTTAGAATAAAAGAAAAGATAAAGAGAGGTAAAAATTCGATCTGAACTTCCTTGATTAAACTGTATTGATCTAGGAAGATTTTGATAAAATGGTCTTTATTAAAGTTGTAGATCATTCTTTCAGATTTCCATTGACAGAAAGTTTGTAATTTTTGGAGTTCTGGATCAAAAGTTATGGAGGTTTGAAGAAGAGAAGGGAAAAAAATCTACAAGAACATGCAGAAAATGGTGAGAGGAAAGTCACCCTTGTGCATAAGCACAGCGGTGACTTTGCTTGGACAAATTGGAAGTCACCCTCATGCATAAGCACAACGATGACTTTGTATAGGAAAAATTGCAGGTCACCCTTGTGCTTAAGCACAACGGTGACTTTGCATGGGTGAGTTAAAAGTCACCCTCGTGTATAAGCACGACGGTGACTTTGCCCTCAGTAACTCACCCTGAACACCTTTGCTTCTTTTGACTATATCTTCTTCGTCTAACCTCCAAATGACATGATACTTGAACCATTGAACTCGTAAGACATTATTATATCTCTAAAAAAATTGGTAGTATTCTGATTTGATTTGAAAAGGTTTGATCAAATGAAAGTGTGAGAATCTATTGGAACAATGTGAATAGGAATATTTTACTAAACATCCTTCGGTATTTGGAATATATCTGGATCTTTAGGGTTCCAAATGAGATTCCTTTTAATGTGGAGTAAACTAGAGATATAGTATTACAAATAATATAAAGAAGTCGAATGGAAATTCAGTTTCTAAGATATTTAAATTAGGATGGAAGTTGTGCATAGTATACTGTTTTGGACAAGAGCAGACGGAAAATATTTGAAGTATATCTTTCAAATCACTGAACCAAATTGGATGATTTTGGTGACAATGGAAACATAAGACATAAGGGAAAATGTTTCTAGAAGAAAGTGTTGCAAAATGACTTCAATATCGGGGTCAAAAAGAACATGCAAAGTGGACCCGAAATGATGTTTTTATGGAAAAATCTGGAAGTGATTTAATAAGTTATGACTTGCGATTTCAGTGGTTTTATTAAGTCATAAACTTAAGTACAAAGCATACTTAAGTGAGTTTTAATAAAGGGAAGTGGATCAGTGGTTAAGAAATGGACAGGTGTCCATGCTTTAAAGTTAAGCTTTATTAACCTTGAAAGACAAGTTACTGTACTTGTCTTTATCTCTCTCAAAGTTTCTTTCTCCGGTTTATCTTCATCACAGAGTTTTTCATCAAATCTCCAACAGAGAAAAATCTTGTTTTCTTTTACCCATTACCACTTCCTCTTT
>JAOTJB010006640.1:0-11620 GCA_027123815.1 Erythroxylum minutifolium | reverse complement strand
CTGCACCCACACACCACTCCACTCTAACAAACTTCTGAGACCTGCAGCATAACAAACCTCCACGTCATTTGAGCCTTCCTTCAGAGCTGTGCCCCAGGCACTGATTTCTTTGGGCTATTTTTCCTTTGCGGCGCTTGTAATATTGAGTTACTGGAGGCCTATCAATTCTTGCCCCAATAAGCGCAACCTTGTCCCCAAGGTTGAAGTCCGGAAATTGCTGCTCAATAGTATCAAAAGGCTCCCAAGTAGCCTCAAATTCAGGCAAATTCTGCCATGCAATCAGGACCTCCAGCTGAGACCCCCCACTAGCAGGACGAACATTCAACACCTTCTCTGGCTGGACATCCCACTCCATATCCATAGACAAAATTGGAGGTAGCTCTTGGCAAGAATTTTGAGCTCCAAGTGCAGCCTTAAGCTGTGAAACGTGAAATATGGGATGAATTGCAGCTTCGGGAGGCAATTTCAGCTTATAAGCTACAGCCCCAATCTTTTGCAAAACCTCATACGGACCAAAATAGCGTGGTGACAATTTCTCATTAACCCTCCGCGCCAAAGACTTAGATCGATACGGCCTAAGCTTCACAAAAACTAAATCTCCCACGGCAAATTCAACCTCTCTTCGCTTATTATCAGCATATTTTTTCATTCTATTTTGGGCAATAACCAATTGCTCTTTAAGTTCATCCAACATATGATTTCTAGCCAACAATTGAGTTTCCAAATCCGACACAGCAGTAGTTTCAGTACCATACCTTAAAATCGGAGGTGGGTCACGCCCATATACAGCCTTAAAAGGCGTACAACGAACAGCCGTATGAAAAGAGCAGTTGTATCAGAGTTCTGCCCATGCTAACCACCGCTGCCATGATCGAGGTTAGGTATTAGAGAAATAGCGTAGATAAGTCTCTACACACCTATTCACTACCTCGGACTGTCCGTCAGTTTGGGGATGATATGCTGTACTTCTTTGCAACATAGTTCGCTGGAGATGGAATAATTTCGACCAAAAATGGTTCAAGAAGATTTTGTCTCGATCCAAAACAATGGACCTTGGGAACCCATGTAACCGCACAACATTCTGCACAAATATTTCAGGTATACGTGCCGCAGTATAAGGATGCTTCAAATGCTATAAAGTGGCCATACTTTGTTAAGCAATCAACCACTACCAAAATAGTATCAAAACCATGTGATGTTGGCAGCCCCTCTATGAAGTCCATAGAGATGTCTTCCTATACCGCCTCCGGAATCGGTAATGGCTGCAATAATCCCGCAGGAGTTAATGTCAAATATTTATTTTGCTGGCACACCAAACACTTGGCGACATAATCTTGGATGTCCTTTTTCATACCCTCCCAAAACAATTCTGCTGCAACTCTTTTATATGTTTTAAAGAACCTCGAGTGACCTCCCAACAGACTACCATGGTATTCAGCCGGCAGCTTATTAATCAACTCATTATCTTTGGGAATTACCAGCCTCCCTTTGTAACGAAGCTGATTCTGAATAATGGACCAACCTTCCTTAGCTTGAGGATCTTTCTGCAACTCTTGAAAAATACTAGCCAGCTTGGGATCTTGACTGACTTTGTCCATGATTGCAGCCACATCCACCACTTTGGCCACTGTGATTGACTGTAACTCAGCTTGCACCACGTCTTCCTCATTCACTCACAACAATGCATCCATTACTCGATTTTGAGACCGAGATTATATTGAATCTCGAAATCAAACCCTAAGAGCTTAGATAACCATTTTTGGTGCTTAATTGAAACCATTCGTTGTTCCAACAAAAACCTCAAACTACTTTGATCCGTCCTCACAATTAACCTCCTCCCCAATAGGTAGTGCCGCGACTTCTGAATTGCTAGTACAATCGCCATTAATTCTCTTTCATAAACTGATTTGAAATGCGCTCTTCCTGTCAATGCTTGGCTGAAATAAGCGATGGAATGCTTATTTTGTGTTAGGACAGCCCTTAACCTGGTCCCCGAAGTGTCGATTTCCAAGGTAAAAGGCTCTGAAAATTTTGAAAGAGCTAGAATGGGCACTGTCACCATGGCCTTCTTGAGTGCTTCAAATGCTGCCGTGGACTCCTCAGTCCATTGGAAAGCATCTTTTTTAAGCAGTTGCATTAATGGAAATGCAATTTTTCTGTAGTCCTTTACGAACTGACAGTAATACCCCGTCAATCCTAGGAATCCCCTCAAGCTTTTCAAACTTTACGGCAATGGCCATTTCACCATGGCTTCGATTTTGGCAGGATCTGCAGCTACTCCAGATCCCGATATTATATGCCCTAAATACTACACTGTTTTTGGCAAAAATGACACTTCTTTTTGTTAACATATAAACTATGAATTTGAAGGAGAATAAGAACTTCCCTCAAGTGGCAAAAATGGTCCTCCAATGTTCTGCTATACACTAAGATATTGTCGAAAAACACTAGCACATATTTTCGCAACAAGCCACAGAAAACGGAGTTCATCAATGATTGAAACGTAGCTAGAGCGTTTGTTAGCCCAAACGACTACCAAAAATTTGTAATGCCCTTCGTGAGTTCGGAAAGCAGTTTTGGGAACATCCTCCGCCTTCACCCTTATCTGATGATACTCTGACTTTAGATCTAGTTTGGAAAAGAACTGGGCCCTGTGTAATTCATCCAACAATTCATTGATTGCAGGTATCAAAAATCGATCTAGTACCGTGGCTTTGTTTAAGGCACGGTAGTTGGCGCAAAATTGCTAATTACCATCCTTCTTTTTAACTAGCAGTACAGGATTGGAAAACGGGCTTTCAATTTCCTTGATGATTCCGGCAGCCATCATTTCTCTCACTAGCGACTTTTGGGCGTGTGGGTAACGATAGGGCTAAACATTTACTGGTTCAGTTCCCTCCTTCAGCATAATAGTGTGCTCTTTATCCCTCACCGGTGGCAAGCCTGAAGGCATCTCAAACACTGTACCAAACTTCTTAACAAGATTCTATACTGAAGGTTCCACTTCCTCATCCTTCATTACAATCTGAGCCCTAATGTGCCCAAAGCCCATCCACAATCCCTGCCCCTCCGATTGGCATAGCTTCCACAACGACTTAAAAGAAACAACCATCTTACATAAATTAGGATCTCCTTTCAACACTACATCTGACCTCTTAGCTTCACCTTCATTGTTAAGTCCTGCCAATTATTTTTAGTTTCTCCCAAGGTTGTAAGCCATTTCATACCCAATATAACATTTGAACTTCCTAACTCCAAGGGCAGAAAATCCTCCATAATTACTAGTTCTTGCAACCTCACAGGCACCCCATGGCATACCTCCTGGCTAGCCACTATCATTCCCATGCCCATCACTACACCGTACCCCTTTGTTTTTGACGTTGGTAGTCCCAATTTCTCTACCAAGGTAGTGGAGATGAAATTATGAGAGGCCTCGCTATCTACCAAAACAATTACTTCCCTACCATCTACCTCCCCCTTCAATCGTAATGACCTAGTAGATGTAAGGCCTACCACAGAGTTAAGAGAGACCTCAACAGTCCCCATCATTGGTTCTTCACTTTCGGGCAACTCATTGGCCACTTCATTTCCTTCTTCAGAATCTGAATCATCATGAACCAACAAGATGTTCAACTGTCGATTTTTACATATATGGCCGGGATGATACTTCTCGTCACAGTAAAAACATAATCCTTTCTCCCTCCGAGATTGGGCTTCCGAGTTAGAGAGTCTCTTAAACTTGCCTCGATTACACCCATAAGATGATGTACTAGATGTGCCTGTTTTTATGGCATTTTGGATGTTTTGAGGGATGTGTAAATTGGGGTTGTTTTGGTTGTTTGTGGCTTAGCTGGATTTGGTTTGGGTTGTCCAGGTGTTTTTTGCAGTCGTAGGTGTTGAGGTGGTGATTTTCAGATGCTTCCACGTTTCATGGGAATCTAATAGAATTTGCCCACAGGACTCGAGCCTTTGGGCTGTATCCATGGTGGCTCCAAGCCTAACGGGGTTCAATAATAACACTTCAGCTTTGATTTATGGTCCAGACCATTTATGAATACTGCAGTTAAGGTCTCATCATCCAAGTTTAAGGGTATAGATAGGGTCTCAAACCTTTCACGATATTCCTGCACCATGCCCACCTGTCGTAATGACAGAAATTGTTGATGAAGCATGTTGACACTACCTCCTAGAAAGCGGAGAAGAAGTTGATTCTTCAGCTCTTCCCAAGTCAGAAAACGCCTCCTCTTCTCCTCAAAACGCACCCATGAAATTGCATCTCCTTTAAGGCATATAGCTGCAGCCTCGAGTATTTAAACTTCCGTAAGACTGTTAATCGTGAAGTACCTCTCTACCCTGAAAATCCAGGAATGAGGATCCTCTCTAGAAAAAATGGGCATCTCCAACTTCCTCGTATATAATCTTTGTAATCACTATGGTGTAAATGGTGTGGGGTAGTTTCCTTGGTTTTGTCAAGTGTTTGTTCTTAGTTAGTTGTATTTTGGGGTGGTTGTTGTGGGTTATAGGATTGACTGTTGGCGTTCTGGGTATTGGTTTGTGTGGTTGGGGAATTGTGGCCTGACGATCCTACGGCAACATTGGTGGGCAAGAGCTTGGACATCTCTGCAAACCTTGCATCTGTTTCTGTCATGTATGCCATTAAGGTATCAGCTATTTGTGACATTTGTTTTGATAATGTTTCTTACATTAATGGTAGTTGCTTCTGCAGTGCCTCCATCCGATCAGCCATTCTAGTATTTAGCATGTACAACAAGCTTCAGATCAATATTGCTCTGATACCAAAATGTTAAGACCCAAATCGAACAGCAAAATTCAGAGAGATTAAGAATGGAAATGAAGGAAAGATGACTTTTATTGATAGCCAACAATTAGAGAGGTTGGTTCTCTCCCAAACAGCAATTCGAGAAGCTGTGGGTCTCCAACATTTCCATTATAACCAAAATCCCAAGATACCCTCCCTTCCTACCTTTCCCACTATATAACAAAAAGTAATAACTAGAAAATGACAGCAAATGACAAATTACTTAATGTAGCGTAACTAGTGCATTCCTTCCTAACAAACTCATGCACACCGTCTGCACCACACACCACTCCACTCTAACAAACTTCTGAGACCTGCAACATAACAACCTCCACGTCATTTGATCCTTTCAAACATTCCTTCAGAGCTGTGTCCCAAGCACTGATTTCTTTGGGCTTTTTTTTCCCTTTGTGGCGCTTGTAATACTGAGTTACTGGAGGCCTATCAGAGTTCTACAAATCTAGAATCTGACATGATATCTTATCCACGTATGGTTGTTGGAATACCTATAGATAAAAAAATTTTAATGGTGAAGGCATGAAGACAGAATTCCCCCATTGACCGTTGAATCTGGACCGTGGACATTTGTTAAATTTTATATGATTGGCCCTAAATAAACTGAGCACATACAAGCCCAAATGAGGTTCCATTCTAAAACCAATTGGTACTAGGAGGAGTAACTCATTAGGCTTATATGCATGCTCAAGGCCATATATTCTTTCGATGTGGGACAAAGTCCCATTTATATTTCAACAGCATTCCCAGGCTGTCCAACTAAATCAACCACATACTCCCTGTAAAAGGTAAGCATGTCTATATGATGAACAATAAACCTAAGGTACAAATTGCAAGAGCTGCAAATCACTATATGATCATGAAGTGCTTTTTAAAGTTTAATTACAATGACACTTTCTATTTAATATAAATTCTTAAAGACTTGTAGAATTAGAAAGATATAGGAGATATTATATTCCAAAATTTGAAACAATGCCCAGAAACTTAGCACACACACTTGCAGAATAAATATGTTTCAGCAAAGAGTGTTGAGAGTTTTTTTTAATTCAGAATTAATTGAACAGTGAAAGCATCCAACATTGAAAATTGTCTATCGTCTTCAATCTTCACAAGGCAAGAGGACCGGTGATCTGCTACACAATAGCGGCAACCTCGAGCTATTCAACTTGGTAAGCCTGTGTAATCTGCCAATTTCTGCTGACCAATGCATAACGAGTTATCCTTCATAAATCTCACCCTTGGACTAAGAGAAGTGATGACCTGGGTATGAATGTAGAGGTCAACACACGGGGAAAAAGTTCATGCACTTACTCCATAATATGAAGATAAATTAATGATTGGGTTGTCGACTCCTCAAAATTAATTTTGATTCTTTAACTTCTTGTAGAAATTTTAGAACCAAGCCGAATTTTCAGAAAACTAGACATGAGTTTCTTAATTTCAATTAATGAAATAAAGTGGGGGTATTCAATTAATTAACTAATTAACTAACATTAAAAAGAAATCAAAATAAATCAACTGAATATAAAAGAAATTTAATATTACTTAACTCCAATTCAAGAGAAAGATCTCATCAATTTGCAACATTGATAATTGGTCTCAAAAGAATAATTATCACAATTCAAGCAGTTAGTTCGAAACATATTAGGATAACCATAAAAAGTCTCTAATTTTTCTAAATTATTTGGTTCAAACTTGGCATCCAAACTAAAACTTACCATTAATTGATTGGTTATGATAGCAATCCATATCAATCAAATGATAGCAAAAATCTTAGTGAAAATAATTAAGATTAGTCACAAATGCCTTAAGTTTCAACACCAAAGATAGAAGAAAAATGAAAGATAGAGAAAAAAATTAAAAAACGAAACAGAGAAAGTTAGAGAGGAGAAAGACGACTCTCTCTCTTTCTTTCCTACTCAAACACTAATCTTCTTCTATCTTGTAAAGATTCATATCCAAAACAAATTCAAATCCTTACATAATAAGGATAAAAAGAATTTTTCTATTTAAATTTCAACTCTTGAAGTGAATTTGACATTTTCATGATTTTCATCAATAATGCTTCGATTTGATGCAATCTCCATCTCCTAAAACAAAACAAACATTAATTTTCCTATTTAAGCACAAAAATATATTCAAGACAAAAAAAGATAATTCCAATTAACATAACAAAATAACATTTTATCAAATTCCCCCACATCATACTCTTGGCCTTAAGCATACATCAATTTCCTCATAACAACCTCTCATCTCTTTTCATGTTATCCATAAGTATCAAAAAACTAATTCACATAGAAGGTTTAAGATAAAATAACAATCGAGAAAATAAATATTCATAGAATACATTGCTAGAATTAAAATATAGCATCTCGTCAATTCCATCAAAATCAAATGAAACAAGACTTTACACATTTTCATGGATCTCACTCTATACACTCAAAGTGTTTAGGGTTCATTAAGCTCTCAAATCATAGTGAATTATTTCTATAAGTTTGCTTATAAATCATATCTCCATCACTTAATAAAAATAAACTTAGTGCATAAATTAAAGGGATTTTATAAAAGTTATAATATGGCGTAGGTAAGGTTTAACAAAAAAAGTTTTTAGGATAAGTTAATTGAAGGAAATCATTCGAACTTGTCCACACAAGTTTCAACTTAAATCAATTCAAAATTCACTTTATTCAAATAGAATCCTTTTCAATCACCTCTCTTTTTCTTTTATTTTTTTACTTTTTTCTCTTTATTTATTTTTTTAACAAGATATCAAAGAGGATATTTCTTTTCTCCCCCTGTCTATAAAAAATAAAAAATAAAAATAACACAACTTGAATCAATTAATTTACTTTTCATGGAAATAGTCAAAATCCTACGCAAATAAGTGTTAAATAATTCCTTCAATTTTGGGGTTTAAAATCATTAAGACATCAAGAAGAAGAAGGGTAAAAATGGCTTGCAATAAGGGTATTATGCAAGAAAAGAAAGGGTAAGGCTCAAATTAGTTTTCTAGGAATAAAAAGTAAAATAGGTTTGTTTAGGTCTAAAATAATTATCCTAAGTATCCTTATCATCTTTATAAGGACAGGGGGCTCCATAAACCGTAGGTAGTGAATAAAGCAGAAGCATGGAGAAGGGAAAGGCAGGCGACAGTAGTTAAAACCTGGGTTTAGTTGGTACAACAAAACGCTCACCCATTATTCTTTAACAAAATATCAGCAAAAATGGCACAATTGTATTTTCAAATATTAAATTTTGGCTGATAGAACAAAACGTTCGTGTATGGTAGCTTTTTCATTTTTAACTTATCAGCTAATTACCAAACAACTTCAATAGCATTTTGACCTATCAAACACCTAAATATATTCAGTCAAAAAAATGACTGATAAGCCATTAACCAAAAGGAACCTAAATGCCATCACTTTATGAGAATAGCACCTGAAAATTAGATTATCACTTCAAATATGGATGGTTTGAGCATTCCATTTATGTTTTCTCATGGTTTTTCCTTTTTGCCAAAGCTCCACAGAAAAGTCTAATTAAGAATTTATATGTATCTCTAATTTCATTTGCATTTTAACTCTACACATTGAAAATAAGATACAAAATTAGTGCTATAAATGAACACAAGCATTTATTTAGATTTTTAAAACATTCTGTGAAACATTAGTATGATATAGGCTAAGTTGTTGGTCATTTATAGGAACACACTAAAAGTTGATTTCATTAGGATTTAAGTTACCACTAATATCTTTTTTAAAAACGTTGAGGTTACGTGATATCATAATAACGACAAGGGCTTTACTTAAAGTGTAACTCAAAGCTTTAAGAAACTTTAGCATGTTTTAAGAAATTTCCTTTTCTTTTGGTAATTAATGTTTGAGAACTTGTTGATCTTGTGCAAATGTTTAAGGATAAAAAGTAAAGCAGAAAAAACTAGTGAATTTTGGAAGATCCTGCTATTAAACATGCTATGTCAGCATCATCATTTAACAATATAAACAATGTGTTTCTCTGATTTAATTGTCAGGTACATACAGAGACAACACTTGATTGATGTTACTGAGATCTACAGCCAGATGAATAAGGAAAAGTAGAAAAGGTTTTTTAAGCTTGGTTATCTTATCATTCTTCTATTGATGTCCATGTTCTAGTAATTTTAAAGGTTCTCTTCCATTGGTAACATTTAATTGATCGTGTTAGGATATATGTTATATATCTAAGTAATTAGTTTTGGCATCTTATTTATTAATTAGACATATAAGATATTAACTAGATAATGACTTAGATTCAAAAAATTATTAGTTATAATCTTGTTGTTATGAAAGAATCCTATCTTGGATTGAAGTCTATTATCATATTAGTATTGGAATTGTTTTACTATTGAATTTTGTGAATAGAAGAAAATAAAGGGATATGGTTGTAGTGGGACTCTCATCGCTTGAGGGATTGTATCCGCAGTAGAAGTCTATCTCCAATGTGTGTTAATCGAAGACTAAAAAGAAACATAGCTGAAGTGGTGTGGCAGAGATGGATTTGGTGTTGGTTTAATGAAGAGTGTAGTGGGCATTAATTGTATATGAAAGAAATGAAGTATAAATGAAGATAGACAATTGATAAATCTGGCTTATGCACATTGCAGCCGATGTACTCTTCTATTTATAGCTGAAGTTTACATCAGAGGATCTTAACAGCTGTAATCTAATATTTACAGTTAACTACTACTCCTATAATATTAGTAACTAATGACTCCTACAATCTGGAAAATACAACAAACATATCAGATATGATTACATCCAACTAAGTAACGAATCTATATGTTAACAGTAAGCATGCGATGGAGTTCGCTCCTTCCAAAGTTTGTCTCAGTTATGTCTAGTGATTGGCTGGTACGGTCTTCTTTCTTTCTTTACTTTGCCACAGAGCTTTTTAATAGTTGATTCTCCACGATACAACTAGATTAGGGCAAAATGCTTCTGATCTGATGGAGCAGAGGATTTTCTCTCTGATTCCACTAATTAGAGATTTAAAAACCTCATTCCTTGTGCATGTTTTTTACTAAAATCTCCTGTTGTTTCTCTCTTGCCATATCTGCTTAATGAAGGAGGTGAATGAGATAATATATATACTCATTATATTTAGGAGTATGGGTCAGCTTCTAAAGCCACTCAATGGCTTCTGTGAAGGTTGTATCTATATTAGGAATAAAGTTTATTGCCTTAACTTACTCCCATATGAACTGTGAGAAGGGACATTTGAGGAAGAGATGCTCCCTTGTCTCTAGCTCTCCATCACATAGAACATAGTCTGCATTAATCGACATGAAGTGAAGTCGATATGCAGTGCTTAATTTGTTTAGCAACATTAGCCATAGTATGATAGAGTAACTAGGTATAAGAGATTTGTGACACACAATAGGAACCAAATATGACCTGGTCTGTTGTGATTCTACCACTTCCTAAATTTTGTAGTGTTGAATGTGTTAGGGGGTAGATTGAGACATTGGAAGTAGTCCTCCTCTATTTGTAGATTTGGTTGATAGTTAGGTGTCAGATATTGAAGCTTAGCTAGAATGTTCCATTGACTTCCTTGTATGATAGATTATACCTTTGAATTGATAGGAACATCATGCCATAGTTGAAGTACGTAAGGACGCCTAATTAAGGAACCATGACCTGTCCAATTGTTAAACCAGAAATGAGCCTTCTCTCCATTCCCCACCTTGTAGGAGACTATTGGTTGAAGCATAGGTCTAAGCTTCAATAACTGGTTAAGGGCCACAAGAAGGATGGTTTAACAGAAATAGACCAGATACTAGCTCCTTTTAGAATATAGCTATTCAGCCACAGGATCCAGATATATTTCTTTTCTAGGAGAATATTCCATAGATTCTTGATTAAGACTGCCTTATTGAATATTGCAATAGAAATCACTCTTAACCCTCCTTCTTCTTTCCTTTTACAGACTTCTTGTCATTTCACCTTAGCATAGTGACTATCTGAATTTAGGTTTCCCCATAGGAATCTTCTGAAGAGTTTCTCAGTGGATTTAATAACCCCTTTAGCAAGTGAAATATTAGAGGACCAACACATGTGTAGGGAATTCAGTACAGCTTTGATTAGTTGTAACCTCCCCTCAAAAGAAAGCATCCTATTGGACCATATTCCCAATCTCATCTGAATCTTCTCAATCAAAGGTAAACATTCCGAAAATTGAATTCTTTTGGTAGTAATGGGAAGTCCCAAGTAAGTCAATGGAGCAGGTTTTCTGCTCATACCTGTTATTTGGGAGATTATGCTCTCCATTAAGTTGGCTCCTGCAATTAGGACAAACTGGCTTTTGTTAAAATTAATCACCAAACCTGATAGGTCTCCAAAGGTAAACAATGTTGCCATGAGTAACTCAATAGAATTGCCATGTGCCTTAGAGAATATTAGTAAATCATCCGTAAAACATAATTTGATCAGCCCTATCTTCTTACATTTAGTGTGAAATTTGAAGGACTTACTATTTCTCACTTTCTATTGGATTATTTAACTAAAGACTTTCATACAGATAATGAAGAGATATGGTGATATAGGGTACCCCTGTCTTAAGCCCTGTGAACTCCTAAAAACATCTGTTAGAGTACCATTAACTAAAACTAAGTAGGAGTAGTTATACACGCCTTAACCCAATTGACAAACTCCTTAGGAAACCCTAATAATCTAAGTGCTGGAACCCCTCCCCGGGCGGGTCCACGGCCCGACGTCCTACGTGACATCTGGACCCGTGGCCCACGGGGGA